>MCFE01000497.1:0-66554 GCA_002104905.1 Basidiobolus meristosporus CBS 931.73 | reverse complement strand
AGTATCACACTACAAAGCTGTAAATTTGAGGTGATAGAAGTTTGTCAATTGAGGCAGGTGTGCACATTTGCAGAGGTTAGTACGCAGGAGGCCATATTTTTTTTTGATTCAAACTATATATGGAATACCCAAGGTAGTAGTGGGTAAGCAAATAAACAGGGGTAATGCTACAGTAGAATGTATGAATTGCACAAGGGGAGGTAGAAAAGGGAAATACCATTTGGTAAATTGGTACAGTAGCATTATTCAGAACCAGCTATAGGCCACCATACTGCCAATTTAATGTTGTAAGAATCTTGGAGATATTGGAAGTGATTAGGAGAACAAGTAGATTAGACTTGTTCCGTTGGATAGTGCCACATAGTGCCAGCCAGTTTATAGTGCTGGATTGATCTGGCACTCTACGGCACTATCTGGCACTATAATTTCTACCATGATGCCAGTGGTATGATAGAGTTACTGGTAATTTTACTCAATCTTACTTATGTTGCTCAGAATAGTGCTTTCCTTGCTTTATTTACTCTTCATAATGCTCCAGACACATTTCTCTCAGTGGATGTCTTCTTGTATGAACATACTATGCATTAATAAGTATCTTAACTATTTTACCTATTCTGCTGTTTTCACCTATATATGACTTTCCTCTGTATTTACCTGCCAATATGCTGAATCTCTTCAGATATCCAAATGTGTGCTCTACCCTTACTCTGAAATGATTAAATATCTCATTGTAGAGCTTCTGCTTCCTGCTAAGCACACCATTCCTTGGCTTCCTATAAGCTGTAATACATCCTAATCTCTGACAATCCTCTCCTATATAGGCCAAGTCTGCCATACATTTCTCCCCTCTACTGAATTCAGGATGATTCTCTACCCAGAGTGCTTTGTCATGCCTACTTCCAGCAAATGGCCCACTAAACCAGATGATGTTATCCTAAATGTCAGACAGTGCTTGAAACTTCACACAGTGTGCCTTGTACTTGCCAGAATAAAAGTGCCTCTGCCCTCTAGAAGGTCTGTTAATCCTCACTGGGAAGGTATCCAAAATACTCCTGATATGGAACCTGTTGCTGAACACTCTGGGATATGGAAGTCTATTGGAGCTTCTGAACCTAGTATTCCAAGCTTGCTCTAAGTCATTCATACCCTCTGCAAGGTGGTTCTCCATTGCTGTCAGCTGGGAATGAAAGCTTCTAGGACTTTTGTTGCCATGGATGGTGGGATGAAACCTTGTAGGGCAATAGTTCTTGTAATAGCAGAGAAGCTTAACAAGGGATCTCCTTGAGTACATTGGGGTTGATGGTCCACAGTACTTGGAATAGATCTCCTCCAGTGTGTCAAAAGGAAATCCAGTGGTAGTGATGGGATTGATGAGAAAAGACCATTCAGATGAGTAAGTCATATTAAAATTGATGGATGATTGTATGGAGGCGGTTTGAATCAATTCGGCGCAATCTGAGTTATTTATCTGATTTTTAACACATTATGATTAAATCTCCATCAATTGCCATGTATCCCATCATTATGTCGCAAAAATCATCCGCAAACAATGCCTTGGTACTTTTATTGATGCTTTAATCATAGGTCTATAATCAAATAGGAAATCTGCGATTGATGTGATCTGATCCGTGTCAACGCGATCCAAGATGCATCATGCATAATATATGGAAAATTCAACAATCACTTTAGTTTTCATATATATTTCATATAAGACCAGGTTGATGCCAATATACTGCTGTATAAGTATCCAAATCCGTTGCTATGGTCCCCATACCAAGCCTCAACTCATCTTTAGTACAACGCAGACAAAACCCATCCCCCAGCTCACAAGCGCGGTCCGGACCGGAAAAGTCGATGTCGGATCTGTTTGAGTTCTCACCAAATGATTTTAGTATGGCCCAAGTGTCTATGATGAGCCTTCATACAGATATTTGGGCACTACTGATTAATCTAGCAGAACTAGATACCTCAGAGAGTTGACAAAGATGGAAGAATTTGAGTAGAAAGCTGTGGCATGAGTTCTACATCAAGATGCCAGCCAATGTATGTAAAAAGATATATAACAAGACAAGTATTGAAATCAAGAATGAGCTGAGAGTGAGGGGATTTGACAAGGAAGCCGCGCGGGAACAGTTTTGCGCGCAATTTGCACAGTACGGGCCGGACGCGTCCGTTTGTGCCTCAACTTTGGGAACCAAAGAGATTTTGAATGAGTTTTTGCCTCAAATGACTAATGTACTACGTGATATATTAGTAGAGCTAAGTGGCTTCCGAGAGCAATATACACAGGACTCATCCAGGCAACAGCTCCAAAGTATCAGACAGTGGGTAAGTGAATACCTTGAGGAATCAGATGGTGAGCTTCAGGAGGAAGAATACAGACCGCAAGCAACATAGTCCAGATCGCACCAGCACACCTCACTGGATTCCCTACCATCTCTTGCAACCACAGCGCGCCGGCGCACGTCAGTCCAGACCACGCCAACACCCTTTACCAGAACTTGCCAAACTGCTCATTTAGACACAAGTCCATTGGAGCGGACCAAGTCGCGTCAACATGCGGCATCACATCAAACTCAGCCAAGGGCCATCTCAACGCGTCAAGGCACGCCTGCGCATGCCGTTTTGCCTGACCATCAGCGAGTTACTTCTGGTGAACTGACTGATGATGACCAACATGAAGTGACTCAACCACCGGAGCCCTTGGCAAGTAAAAGAACGCGTCAGCGCGTGGCACTACAGGCCGGTTCAGTTGGTTCAGTTGGAGCGATTCAGCGCGGCCAAGCTGCAGCATTGCACTCATCAACTAGGAGGCAAAATACTGACTACAAATACACAAGTAGCCAAGATGATAGTCAGCCAGGAAGTAGTATAGGTTTGCAAAGTGAGTCACTACCAAATGCTTCAGTAGTAATCCCTGTGAGAAAAAAACCCAGGAGAAGATGATGCGATCGCTTTGAATTGCTCACATTTGTAATGATCCTGACAACCCTTTTTTTTTGCAATCTGAATCAAGCCATCGCAAATCAGTGATCATCAAATTTTTGATATAAGTAATATCAAGGTCATCTCACATTTGAGACAGAACCCCTATAAATAAACACCCTGCATATATATATACGTCATCTGTAATACCAGTGCAGCTATTGGATCTGTTTTGCACCTACACAATCGCTTGCATGCTAGCTATGACACCTTGCCCAATCACTAGGATCAGGGATTTACTTGCTCAATGGGCAAAATGGGATATTTGATGGCAAATCAGGTAGCTTTTTCAGTAGTCAATGAGCCAATTGGGGGCTGCCAGCTTCAGGATACTTTTGGACCAATTAACCACTGAGATACCGCCCAATTGCAGTGAGGGTAACCAAAATGGTAAGTATCAGTGTAGTTTATAGTGTGATACACATTTATTTCCATTTACATTAAAGAAACATATCCAAATACCGGATTTTACCTGCCATTATAGCGGTATCCAATCGCGCACGTGATGCAAGCATTACAAGTTGGCGCAATCATCCGCGCCAACCTCATCGTGTCAGATTGTGCCATAGTGTGCAAGATTGTCCCGCATAGTGCGAAATTGTCCAAGAACAATCCTGCCTTCTGGTAGCTATAATATTGCACCCAATTGTTCTTTGCAACCGCGGATTGCGCCGCGCGCCCTGGCATGGTACGATGGAACAAGTCTATTATATGGTTTTCACTTAATGATTTATTGAATGTAAAAGTAGTATTTATACTTTTACCTGGTCTTGGCATTACATTTATGTAGAATAGATTAAGAAAGGTCCCAAGAACATGTGTGCAAAGTTTGGGCTGTTTGGACAACTTTGAGAATTTTCATGTTCTTGGTACCTGGTATTTGGTGAAAATATTCTAAGTAAATCCCAACAAGGAATTTGGTCAGTATTCTCAAGAATTTGAAGGTGATGATCTAAGTTACTAAGTTAGGTGAATATTTAGGTGGAAATACAAATTTTTACAACACTCCCACTCAGCTAAATGTTCATACTGACTAGTCCTAATTTTGACCTAAGATATTCAAACTTGTCTCTAGCTAATGGTTTGGTAAATATGTCTGCAATCATTTCATCTGTAGGACAGTAAACTAAGCTAACTAAGTTATTCTCTATAGCTTCACGTATGAAATGATGTCTAATATCTATGTGCTTGGTTCTAGCATGAAAAGTTGGATTTTTACCTAATTGTATACATCCTTGATTATCTTGAAATAAAGTAATAGGCGTTTTTTGACATAGACCTAAATCTGTAAAAAGTTTTCTTAACCACATTGCTTCTTTTGTAGCTTCACAGGCTGCCATTTACTCTGCCTCTGTGGTGGAAGGTGCTATGGTTGGTTGCTTTCTTGAATTCCATGAAATTGCTCCTTTACAGTATAGAAAGGTGTATCCTGTGGTGGATCTTCTGTCATCCAAATTTCATCCCCAATCAGCATCAGAGTATCCCACAAGATCCTGTTCTGAATCCATGTAAGTGTATCTTAAGCAGATATCAGCAGCTCCTTTTAGGTATCTAAAAACCCGCTCAACTGCTGCAATATGTTCAGATCCATAGTTCTGATTATGATGGCTGACAACTCCCACTGAATAAGAGATATCTGGATGTGTTCCAAGCATGATATACATCAGACTGCGACCATAGATTGATAAGGAAAGTCAGGGCTTTCAGATGGCCTCAAGATCTCTTGATTTGGTTGAGTTTTGACCAAGTTAAGGTTTGTCTCCATTGGGGTAGCTGCTGGTTTACAGTCTTCCATTTGGTACTTCTTTAGTATATCTTGAATATACTTAGATTGACTTAGGGTGATAGTCTGGGTACTTCTGTCTATGGAGAATTTAATTCCTAAGTAGTAACTAAGTTCTCCTAGATTGGATATCTTGAACTCCTTAGATAGGCTGGATTTAGTCTCTTCTAGTGTTTCTAGGTTATTGGCGGCTATAATAAGATCATCCACATATAGAGCTAATAGAGCTGGATTTGCTCTATCTGGCTTATAGTATATACTATAGTCAGCATTACTTCTTTTGAAACTCAAAGATTCCAAATAAGAATCTATCTTGCAATTCCAGGCTCTTGGTGATTGTTTGAGACCATATAGTAACTTTTTAAGCTTGCAGACCAAATGGGGGCTATCTTGGTCAACAAACCCATCAGGCTAGTCCATATACACGTCCTCATCAAGTTCTCCAGTCAAAAATGCAGTTTTTTACATTCATTTGATGAATAAAAAACTTATATTTGGCTGCAATAGCCAATGTTGATCTGATGGAATTAAACTTGGCTACCGGTGCAAAGGTCTCAGTATAGTCAAGTCCTTTTGTTTGAGAGTATCCTTTAGCTACAAGTCTTGCTTTGTATCTTTCAATTGTACCATCAGCCTTGTATTTTGTCTTGAAGACCCATCTGCATCCAATTAATTTTTGGTTGATTGGTAATTTGACCAAGTCCCAAGTTTGATTTTCCATCAGAGCCTGATATTCCTCAGTCATTGCAGATCTCCAAAACTTTGTCGGAGGGCTATTTAGGGCCTCTTTTGCAGTCTGGGGTTCATCAATATGGACTGAATAGGCATAGGCTAAGTTTGTACCCTCATTGTTATAGTAATTTGAGCTCTTTCTTGTCCAATTGGATCTATGGGCATTTGATACTGGAATGATCACTTCTGGGATTTTCCTGGGCACTGCTTCTGGCTGAACCATGGTTGTAGAGTCCTCTGGAGCTAAAGATTTTCATTGTTTTGCTCTGATTCAATCTTGACAATTGGTGGACTTGAGATCAAATTTTTGTCATTATCTGATGTCATTTTTTGTGAAAATTTTGAATTTTCATCAAACAACACATCCCTGGACTTGATAAGCTTCTTTGCTTTGGTATTGTTGAGTCTGTATGCCTTACTCTCATTGCAGTGGCCCAAAAATATGCATTTTACACTTTTTGGCTCAAATTTTGACTGATTTCTGGCCAGTTTTTTAGCATATGCTGTACACCCAAATATTCTTAGATGTTCTGCACTTGGTCTGTATCCATACCATGCTTCAAGTGGAGTAGAATCATGAAGTATTCTATTATAACACCTATTTTTAAGGTATACAGCAGTGGCAACTGATTCCGCCCAAAAATCATAGGATAATTTCTGATCATGGATCATAGATCTTGCCATATCAATTATTGATCTGTTAGCATGTTCTGCTACTCCATTTTGCTGTGGGGAGTATGGTACAGTAGTCTCTTGCTTTATCCCATGAATTTTGCAGAAGTGGATGAAGAGTTTTGAGGTGTATTCTCCACCATTGTCAGAGCCTATTTTCTTGATTTTTCACCAGTTTTTCTCTCCACCACGGCTTTAAACTCTATGAGCTTAGACAGAGCTTCTTCCTTTCTCTCCATGAAGTTGACCCATGTGTATCATGTATAATTATCAATAAAAGTGATTCAATACTTCATCCCACCTAAGGATAAATTTTGCATAGGTCCACACAGATCTGAGTGAATTAGATCTAATTTTTTCTTAGTTTTGATTAACCCAGAGCTCTTGAATGGTTGTCTGGCTTGTTTCCCATATATGCAGGCTTCACAGCGCTCCAAATTAGCTGGGGGATCAATTTTCACTCCAGAAATTAGCTGATCTTTGATCATTTTACTCAAATAATCAAAATTGATGTATCCAAATCTCCTGTGCCAAAGCATTGATGTTTCTTCATTTGAGTTACTTATATTGGCTTCCAAATATGATGGAATATAAGTCAACTTGTATAGATTCTGATCTCTGATACCCAAAGCAATATGGGCACCATTTTGATCAGTGATCTTGCATCCAGAATTGTCAAAGCTGAAACTGAGTCCTTCTGCTGTGGCTTTGCTTACAGAAAGTAGGTTCTTGGCTATTTCTGGTACATAGAGTACTTCTTTAAAGATAAGTGTATGGCTTCCTTCACTGCTTCTAAGGTTTACTTGGATAGTTCCTTCTCCCACTGCATCAAGTGTTCTATTGTCACCCATGAAAACCTTCTTGATTGGAATTTCTTGATATTGGGTAAAAAGTTCTTTTTGGTGTGTAAAGTGTTGAGATGCTCCAGAGTCAATATACCACATCTGAGAATCCTTGTTTGTGGTCATATTTAGTGCAGATATGAATAGTCTATCTTCAGTTGTTGCAGCATTTCCATATTCAGGCTTCTTTTGCTGATTATCTTTCTTTTTGAGTTACCAGTCTGATGTGTGTCCTTTCCTTTTGCAGTAGTTACAAAGCAGGTTGCTGTTGCTTTTGTAGGGTCTTGGGTACCTCCTTTGTTGGTAATCATTGCTTATTAAAGCATTTTCTTCTTCCTTCTTATCGGTGCTTGATTTTCTTAATTCTTCATCCAGGAGCCTTCCATCTACATAATTTAAGGTTGAATCTTCAGCTCTGGACTCTAGGGCTGATACAAGGCCCTGAAACTTGTCTGTCAGGCTATTCAGGATGGTAACTACCACATCCTTATCATTAGTTGGTATGCCCACAGATTCCATCTCATCTACCAGCAGGGTAATTCTGTTAATTAGATTTTTCATTTCTTCTCCAGGCAGCATCTTTGTAGTAGAGAATTTCCGTTTCAGATACATTCTCTTAGCAGCTGAACATGACTGGTAGATGTCTTCTAATGCTTTTCAGGCATTCTTTGCTGTATTTGCTCTTGATCATTGAATTAGCAATTTGTCTTCAACATTAAGGCAAATGCAGTTGAAGGCACTTTGCACTTTCTTCTGGTACTTTAAGGCTTCCTCTCCCATGCTTTTAGGAGGGCATTCTTCCCCTATGACAATATCCCAAAGGCCTCTTTCTTGTAGCAGCATCTTCATCTTTACCTTCCACACTTGGTAGTTAGATCCATCCAAATTTTCAGCAGAGGGAAAAATTCCGGTATTAGCAGTAGTAGACATTGCAGAGAGTGACAGCTTGGGACCCATAACCTGTTGTAGAGTCTTGGAGATATTGGAAGTGATTGGCAGAACAAGTAGATTATGTGGTTTTCACTTAATGATTCATTGAATGTAAAAGTAGTATTTATACTTTTACATGGTCTTGGCATTACAAACACGTAGAATAGATTAAGAAAGGTCCCAAGAACATGTGTGCAAGGTTTGGGGCTGTTTGGACAACTTTGAGAATTATCATGTTCTGGGTACCTTGTATTATGGTGAAAATATTCTAAGTAAATCCCAACAAGGAATTTTGGTCAGTGTTCTCTAGGATTTGAAGGTGATGATCTAAGTGACTAAGTTAGGTGAATATTTAGGTGGAAATACAAATTTTTACAACATATAATGCCATCAGAGTGTTGCTGTGAGGCTGTCAAAATACTGTCAAGTTTCTTGCCATGTAAGGCAATTAGATGTCCTAGCTGGTTGGATCCATTTAAAATAAGCATATCCTGTAATCAATTCATTGCATAAAGTTGTAGACACACCAAGTAGGCATTGGTGATCTGCTTCAGAATAAATATTCCTACAATGTCAACATCTGGCTTGCAATGCTTCCAATGTACTCTGAGTAGAAATGGCCTCCAATGGCTACTTGAATAAATACAAATCCAGTTCATGCAGTCCTTGAATTTGTATTGTTGAACATGTATACCCTATGAAAAACTATTGTGACAATCCCATCAAAAGGCTGTCACATATTCCAAGTCCCATGACTAAGAGGTATTGATACCATCAGGACACCATGCAAAGACCTTCAAAAAATAATTGCACCCCAGATATTATAAAAAACTTTTTCAAAATTTTCATCAAAATGATACAAACGCAGCTTTTGATTGGTTCTCTGCCAATTTTCTCACTTTCTGATCCTGGACACTCTATCACCTTGTACATTTGTTTGCATTGATTGGCTATTGCCTCTTTTTCACACTCCTTACTACCTGACTCAGCTGTATTACTTATTTTTCATGCATACAAACTGATTTATTTACATTTCAACTTCAGTAGTGCCTCAATTGCCAATTGTATTGATCTGTACAAGTCCCTATACCCTATACTAACATTAAGCCCAGCCCCACACTTAACAAGCAACTCCATTAAAATTCACTAATTGATTGGTATTTCTGCTATAACACTCTGCTACCACAAGTTTGGCAGGAACCCTATGGCTTTAGGCCACTGTTCATTCACTGGATCCCATATGTCCTGGTCTTCAGCCAGCACTGCAAGGGCTAGCTCTTCATGTGCCAGTCTTTGCAATAAGTCCCTGCAGTATTCAAGTGTTATGATCTGCCGCTTGAATGTTTAAGTTAGATCAGTTTTTAGTCAAATCAGTTAGTATATGTTTAGGTTATCAGTACATCAGTATTATCTATGAAATCAGTAGCATTAGTCAGCAAATGAATCAGCAGATCCTTATCAGACAGAAATAGATATATTAAGTAGGATCTTATTGGGGGATGATGATGCAATCAAATGAGTCATCAGCCACAACCTACATTAGGAAATACAATTAGTCAGCAATTGATCTGGCAAAATGTATATAAGGAGCTGCTGGAACCTCAATAAAAATCAGTTCAAGTTTTAGTGAATACAATACTAGCTAAACTCCCTATTCCTCTACAACTCTTATACCAAGACTTGTAACATTGGTAGCAGCGATAACCAGAAACCTCCCTCCTGAAGAAAGAAGAAACCACCCTCAAGATGTCGGACAATCAAGAATGGAAGAATGCCATGCAGCAAATCCTTGCCCAACAGCAACAGCTACTCCAGATCCTCAGCCAACAGCAACAAGGAATGACTACCATGGCTCAGAGCCAGCAAAGCCCTGTCAAGAGCAACTTTAGTGTGAAGGTCAACCGGTACCATGGCAGAGTCAATGAAAACCTGGGAACTTGGCTCTTTCAGATTGAAGAAGCTTTTAAAGCTAAAGGAATTGCTCCAGAGAGCAAGTTGCATTATGCAGCTTCTTACCTGGCAGATGCAGCTTTACAGTGGTACCACAACAAGATCAGGTCAGCTACTATGATGGGATGCTCTACAATCTCTACCTGGGATGAGTTTGTGTTGGAAATTCAGGATGCTTTTGAACCTCCACACCAGCAGACACTACTAAGAAGGAAGTTAAAGACACTCAGACAGAAAGGAATGGTGCAAGAATACATCTATGAGTACAGATGTCTACTTGGACAAATTGAAAGAATGGACCCCTTGGATCAAGTTGAATACTTTATTGTTGGGTTGAAAGAAAGAACTCGCAAGGAAGTCAATTACCGAAGACCTCAGACTATTGAAGAAGCCATCAAGATTGCCATTGACTATGACTCAGCTATGTTTGGAGTTGGGAAGCCTACAGTGACTAGTCAGAAAGGCTATAATCATTATGAAAGAAGACAATCAGAAGCAGTACCAATGGAAATAGACGCTATGCAGAAGAATCCCTCCTCAGAAGAATGCAAGAAGAGAGGACTTTGCTTCAATTGCCACCAGCAGGGACATATTGCAAAGTACTGCCCTCAGAGAAGAAATGGACACCAGCCAACAAGAACCTTCAACCATATTGAGTCCCATGAACACAATAATGAGGAAGATGAGCTTGAAGAAGACTCGGAACTCACCTTCCATATGACAGAAGAGTACTTGTCCCAAATGACTTCAAACTCAGGGAAGTTATTGTACCTGAATGGAGCAATCAATGGAGTACCTGCCAAGATCATGATTGACTCAGGAGCATCGCATGAGTACATGTCAGAGCAATTTGCTTTGAAAGCTGGAATCAACTTGGAACCTACCAAATCAACTTCAGTCTCCACAGCTGATGGGAACTCCCACATAATCAACCGTATTACCCAGCCAGTAAGAATGAAGATCAATGACTATGAAGAAAACCTACAGGCTTATATATTTGGGAACTGCAAGTTTGACCTTGTACTTGGGAAAACCTGGCTATTTTGTCGTAATCCATCAATCAACTGGAGAACCCATGCTACTCAGATCCAAAAAGACAACAAGACCTATGAGCTATTACCTGCCAGGCTGGATTTCAACTTGGTCAATTCCAGTGTGTGTGAGACAAGTGAACTTAGCAAGACCCAGTTCTGTAGAGCACTTAGAAAAGGTACCCAGATGTTCCTCATGGCGGTATTACAGGAGGATTCCTCTATCCCAGCACCCCAGCAGGTCCAGACTCTCTTGAAGAAATATTCAGACGTGTTTCCAGATGAGCTTGTAAGCCTACCACCAGTCAGAGATGTGGATCATGCCATTGACACAGGAGATAGCCCTCCAGTGAGCAAGACACCTTACAGAATGAGTCCATTGGAATTGGAGGAAATGAAGAAACAAATTGATCAGCTATTGGAGCAAGGATACATCAGGCCCAGCAAGTCACCTTGGGGAGCACCAGTGCTTTTTGTGAAAAAGAAGGATGGAACACTTAGGATGTGCATTGACTACAGAGCCCTGAACTCAGTTACCGTCAAGAATAAGTACCCCATACCTCGGATTGATGAGCTTTTGGACCAACTTAATGGAGCCACTATTTTCAGCAAGATCGACCTCATGTCAGGATACAACCAGATTAGGGTGAAACCAGAAGATATCCCTAAGACAGCATTCAGGACCAGATATGGACATTACGAGTACTTAGTCATGAGTTTTGGCCTCACTAATGCCCCTGCAACATTCATGACGCTGATGCAGACTGTCTTTCAGGAGTACTTAGACAAGTTTGTGATAATCTACCTGGATGACATATTGATATACAGCAAGACAGAAAAGGATCACATGGTGCACATTGAAAAGGTCTTGAAGAAACTAAGAGAGAACAAGCTATACGGCAAGCTAGCCAAGTGTGAATTCTTCAAGGAACACGTAGAATATCTGGGACACATAGTGACTAGCACAGGAGTAACCTTAGACCCCAAGAAGGTGGAAGTAATCAAGAATTTGAAGCAGCCCCATAGCATATCAGAACTCAGATCCTTCCTTGGAATGGTTTCCTATTATCGGAGATTTGTCAAGTCATTTGCAAGTATTGCAGCCCCTTTAACTGATATCCTCAAGAAAGACAATACCTACAAGTGGGACATAGCTTGTGAGACTGCCTTCCAGACACTAAAGAATGAACTTGCTAAGCTGCCAAGCTTAAGAATACCAGACTTCAGAAAAGAGTTCACTCTGTGCACAGATGCTTCAGATTATGCAATTGGTGGAGTGCTGAGCCAAGAACACGAGGGAAAGGACTACCCTGTTGCCTTTGAATCCAAGAAACTGAACTCAGCAGAACAAAACTATCCAGTTCATGAGAAGGAGATGCTTGCTATAATACACTGTTTGAAGACATGGAGATGCTATATTGAAGGAGTCAAATGCACTGTGAAGACTGATCATGCCTCCCTCAAGTATATATTTACTCAGAAGGTACTCTCTAGAAGAATGACAAGATGGAGTGAATACATTCAGCAATTTGACCTGGAGATTGTCTACTGTCCTGGAAAAAACAACACGGTTGCTGATGCCTTATCAAGATTAGATCAAGTTGCACAACTCAACTTGGTGCATGAATCAGATTGGCCTAGCCTATTACCAAAGTACTTGGAGGACCAAGCCATTCCTAATGAGGTGGATGAAGATATCAAGAAGATAATCCGTGATGAGGCCAGCAAATTTGTTGTACAGAATGAAACACTCTACCGAATTGTTGATGGAAGCCCTATTGCCTATTGTCCTTATGTTGCTCGCCTGGATTTAATACATAAGCTACACAATGGATATGGACATCTTGGGATTGAAGGAACCTATAGCCTTGTAAAAGCCAGAGCATGGTGGCCCAGAATGAAACAAGACATTGAGAAGCTAGTAAAAACATGCCCAAACTGCCAAATCAATCAAGGCCAGCCACAAAGAATTGCCGAACTCTTCCCTTTGGAGCCTGTAAGACCATTTGAGAGATGGGGAATTGACTTTATTGGAAGACTGCCAACTACCAGGAAATGCAACCGTTGGATCCTAGTAGCAATTGACCATGCCACTAAATGGCCAGTTGCTAAAGCTGTACCAATAGCCAGTGAACAAGAAGTTGCAAGTTTCATTTACCATGAGATCCTGATGAAGTTTGGATGCCCTGTGGAGATCTTATCCGATAGAGGTGCAAACTTTATGGCAAAGACATTAGAGGCTTACCTGGAAATGCAGCAGATCAGACACTTGAAAACCTCGGCATATCACCCCAGAACTAATGGAGTCACTGAGCGGTTTAATGGATTATTTGGAAAAATGCTGACCAAGTATGCAAATGGAGTTGTCAGTAGATGGGATGAGTATATAGACCAAGCACTCTTTGCATGCAGAGTCAGAGTACACAACACCACCCAGCAATCACCATTTTACTTAGTTTATGGATGTGAACCAAGGATTCCAGGAGATCTCACACAACCAAAGCTTACAGACACCTTAGAAGATGAACTCAGTCAGCCAAGTAGACACCAGCAACTGGAACAAAGACGTCAAGAGGCACAGACCAAAGTATCTCAAAGTGCAGAAAAGATGAAGCAGAGATTTGATAAGACTATAGCACCAGAAGCATTGACAGTTGGGAACTTTGTATTGCTAAGAAACAACACTCGGAAGAAGTTTGAGCCACAATGGACAGGACCATTCAAGATCATCAGAGAATGTCCATTTGCAACTTACCAACTGGTGGACAAACAAGGCAATATCCGGGAAGACTTAGTGCATAGGGACAGACTCAAGCTTGCAAGACTTGCTGATAATACTGAACCATCAAGATATTGGTATCACAAGAAAAGAGATTCAGGAGAACCCTCTCAACTTTAGTAGGGGAGAATGTTATGATCTGCCGCTTGAATGTTTAAGTTAGATCAGTTTTTAGTCAAATCAGTTAGTATATGTTTAGGTTATCAGTACATCAGTATTATCTATGAAATCAGTAGCATTAGTCAGCAAATGAATCAGCAGATCCTTATCAGACAGAAATAGATATATTAAGTAGGATCTTATTGGGGGATGATGATGCAATCAAATGAGTCATCAGCCACAACCTACATTAGGAAATACAATTAGTCAGCAATTGATCTGGCAAAATGTATATAAGGAGCTGCTGGAACCTCAATAAAAATCAGTTCAAGTTTTAGTGAATACAATACTAGCTAAACTCCCTATTCCTCTACAACTCTTATACCAAGACTTGTAACACAAGTATGCTTTGTTGAGCACTGCTCTTGAAGAAGTGCTGAAACCTCTTGGTGTGCCTATTGATGTTCAAAAATTCCACTAAAGGCATTGTGATAACCTTTTGAGTTCTTAATGTTGCTACTTTGTCTGTCAGTGGGATCTCCATGTGGTCAACAATGGAGGATGTGGACGCTGTGGCGGCAGATTGCCTTTCTTGGCAAACTCATCTACCTCACTGGAGTGTAGCTCAGATGGCTACACTTCCAACTCTTGCAAAAACAGCTGTTTTCTTCTTGGTAATTCTTCTTGGCTAGGATAGGATTCAGTCTGTTCTGGGCTTACAGCTTTAATTGGCAAGAACTGCTACTTTTTTCTCACACTTCCCTGTCTCTAGACTGGGTAGACTTTTTTCTCTCTACCTTTTCCTTTACCCTACAAAAAATAATACGGTCTTGCAGGTGGATCCAATTCAGATCAGCCATCAGGACCCCTTCTGGAGACTGTTGTAATACCAGCAGCATGGAATTTGTGACCCTCTTACAATCCTATGATGGGATCACAATAGTGTTTTGCTAATTTAAACTGCTAAATAAAGTTATAAATACATGATGGGATTTGATTGAAGCTATGGCAATGATTGCACAGCATTGTTGCGGTCTTATTGCACTCTACAACTATTCCAAGTGGTTTTAACCAGCCAGGGCATCAAATTGCCTTATATGGCAAAAATCTTGACTGTACTTTAACAGCCTCACAGCAAGATTATGATGGCATTGCAATGGCAGTATGATGGCCTACAGCTGGTCTGTATAATGCTACCATACCAATTTACCAAGTGGTATTTCCTTTCTCTACCTGCCCTTGTGCAATTTATATATTCCACTATGGAATCACCCCTCACTATTTGCTTACCCATTAGACTTGTTCCATCATACCGTGCCAGAGCGCACGGCACAATCCGCGGTTGTAAAGAGCAATTGGGCGTGCTATAATAGCTACCAGAAGGCAGGATTGTTCTTGGACAATTTTGCACTATGTGGGACAATCTTGCACACTATGGCACAATCTGACACAATGAGGTTGGCACAGATGATTGCGCCAGCTCATAATGTTTGCATCACGTGCGCAATTGGATACTGCTATTATGGCAGGTAAAATCCGGTATTTGGATATGTTTCTTTAATGTAAATGAAAATAAATGTGTATCACACTATCAACTACACTGATACTTACCATTTTGGTTACCCTCACTCCAATTGGACGGTATCTCAGTGGTTAATTGGTCCAAAAGTATCCTGAAGCTGGTAGCCCCCAATTGGCTCATTGACTACTGAAAAAGCTACCTGATTTGCCATCAAATATCCCATTTTGCCCATTGAGCAAGTAAATCCCTGATCCTAGTGATTGGACAAGGTGTCATAGCTAGCATGCAAGCAATTGTGTAGGTGCAAAACAGATCCAATAGCTGCACTGGTGTTACAGATGAAGTACATATATGCAGGGTGTTTATTTATAGGGGTTCTGTCTCAAATGTGAGACAACCTTGATATTACTTATATCAAAAATTTGATGATCACTGATTTGCAATGGCTTGATTTGGATCGCAAAAAAAATGGTTGTTGGGATCATTACGCATGTGAGCAATTCAAGGCAATTGCATCATCTTCTCCTGGGTTTTTTTCTCACAGGGATTACTACTGAAGCATTTGGTAGTGACTCACTTTGCACACCTATACTACTTCCTGGCTGACTATCATCTTGGCTACTTGTGTATTTGTAGTCAGTATTTTGCCTCCTAGTTGATGAGTGCAATGCTGCAGCTTGGCCGTGCTGAATTGCTCCAACTGAACCAGCTGAACAGGCCTGTAGTGCCACACGCTGACGCGTTCTTTTACTTGCTAAGGGCTCCAGTGGTTGAGGCACTTCATGTTGGTCATCATCAGTCAGTTCACCAGAAGTAACTTGCTGATGGTCAGGCAAAACGGCACGCGCAGGCGCGCCTTGACGCGTTGAGATGACCCTTGGCTGAGTTTGATGTGATGCTGCATGTTGACGCAACTTGGTCCACTCCAATGGACTCTTGTCTAAATGAGCAGTTTGGCAAGTTCTTGTAGTTTTGCTCTGAAGCACGCGCGTTGACCCAACACGCATTGACTCAATGCAGGGTGTTCTGGACAAGGGTGTTGGCATGGTCTGGACTGACGTGTGCCGGTGCGCTGTGGTTGCAAGAGATGGTAGGGAATCCAGCAAGGTGTGCTGGCGCAATCTGGATGATGTTGCTTGCGGCCAGTATTCTTCCTCCTGAAGCTCACCATCTGATTCCTCAAGATATTCACTTACCCTCTGTCTGATACTTTGGAGCTGTTGCCTGGATAAGTCCTGTGTATATTGCTCTTGGAAGCTACTTAGCTCTACTAATATATCACGTAGTACATTAGTCATTTGAGGCCAAAACTCATTCAAAATCTCTTTGGTTCCCAAAGTTGAGGCACAAATGGACGCGTCCAGCCCATACTGTGCAAATTGGGCGCAAAGTTGTTCCCGCGTGGCTTCTTTGTCAAATCTCCTCACTCTTAGCTCATTCTTGATTTCAATACTTGTCTTGTTATGTATCTTTTTACATACATTGGCTGGCATCTTGATGTAGAACTCATGCCACAGCTTTCTACTTAAATTCTTCCATCTTTGTCAACTCTCTGAGGTGTCTAGTTCTGCTAGATTAATATGTAGTGCCCAAATATCTGTTTGAAGGCTCATCATAGACACTTGGGCCATACTAAAATCATTTGGCAAGAACTCAAACAGATCTGACATCAACTTCTCCTGTCCAGACCGTGCTTGTGAGCTGGGGGATGGGTTTTGTCTTGGCTGTACTAAAGATGAGTTGAGGCTTGGTATGGGGACCATAGCAACAGATTTGGATACTTATACAGCAGTATATTGGCATCAACCTGGTCTTATATGAAATATATATGAAAACTAATGTGATTGTTGAATTTTCCATATATTATGCATGATGCATCTTGGATTGCGTTGACACGGATCAGATCACAACAATTGCAGATTTCCTATTTGATTATAGACCTATGATTAAAGCATCAATAAAAGTACCAAGGCATTGTTTGCGGATGATTTTTGCAACATAATGATGGGATACATGGCAATTGATGGAGGTTTAACCATAATGTATTAAAAATCAGATAAATAACACAGATTGCGCCAAATCAATTCAAACCGCCTCAATACAATCATCCCCCAATTTAAATATGACTTACTCATCTGAATGGTCTTTTCTCATCAATCCCATCACTACCACTGAATTTCCTTTTAACATCCTAGAGGAGATCTATTCCAAGTACTGTGGACCATCAACCCCAATCTACTCAAGGAGATCCCTTGTTAAGCTTCTCTGCTATTACAAGAACTATTGCTCTACAAGGTTTCATCTCACCATCCATGGCAACAAAAGTCCTAGAAGCTTTCATTCCCAGCTGACAGCAAAGGAGAACCACCTTGCAGAGGGTATGAATGACTTAGAGCAAGCTTGGAATACTATGTTCAGAAGCTCCAATAGACTTCCATATCCCAGAGTGTTCAGCAACAAGTTCCGTATCAGGAGTATTTTGGATACCTTCCCAGTGAGGATTAACAGACCTTCTAGAGGGCAGAGGCACTTTTATTCTGGCAAGTACAAGGCACACTGTGTGAAGTTTCAAGCACTGTCTGACATTGAGGATAACATCATCTGGTTTAGTGGGCCATTTGCTGGAAGTAGGCATGACAAAGCACTCTGGGTAGAGAATCATCCTGAATTCAGTAGAGGGGAGAAATGTATGGCAGACTTAGCCTATATAGGAGAGGATTGTCAGAGATTAGGATGTATTACAGCTTATAGGAAGCCAAGAAATGGTGTGCTTAGCAGGAAGCAGAAGCTCTACAATGAGATATTTAATCATTTCAGAGTGAGGGTAGAGCACACATTTGGATATCTGAAGAGATTCAGGATATTGGCAAGTAAATACAGACAAAGTCATATATAGGAGAATACAGCAGAATAGGTAAAAGAGTTAAGATACTTATAAATGCACAGTATGTTCATACAAGAAGACATCCACTGAGAGAAATGTGTCTGGAGCATTATGAAGAGTAAATAAAGCAAGGAAAGCACTATTCTGAGCAACATAAGTAAGATTGAGTAAAATTACCAGTAACTGTATCATACCACTGGCATCATGGTAGAAATTATAGTGCCAGATAGTGCCGTAGAGTGCCGGATCAATCCGGCACCATAAACAGGCTGGCACTATGTGGCACTATCCAACTGAACAAGTCTATTTGCTAAATACAAAAAAGTTCTTTGTGGATATTCAGGAGGTATTCATGGCAGAAGTGGCAACAACCAAACATATGTTTGCAAGATGTGTATGTTACCAGCAGTGCAAGGTATATGGCAACTTTGTAAGTATCACACTAAAAAGCCGTAAAGTTGAGGTGATCCAAGTATTTCAATTGCAGCAGGTGTGCATGTTTGTAGGGGTTAGTAAGCAGGAGGCCATAGTTTTTTTTGATTCAAACTATATGTGGAATACCCAAGGTAGTAGTGGGTAAGCAAATAAAAAGGGGTGATTCTACAGTGGAATATTTGAATTGGACAAGGGGAGGTAGAAAAAGGAAATACCATTTGGTAAATTGGCACAGTTGTATTATAAAGAACCAGTGGTAGGCCGTCATACTGCCAAAAAAATGCCATCAGTGTCTTACTGTGAGGCTGTCCAAATACTGTCAGCTTCTTGCCATATAAGGCAATTGGATGTCCTGGCCAACCAGATCCACTTGAAATAGTTATAGAGTGCTAAAAGACCACAACAATACAATACAATTATTGTCACAGCACCAATAAATGTTGTCAAGTTTATCCCTTTATTTGGTTGTAAAATTAGCAACCACCATATTAACTTCAGTCTCAACAGCAGATGGCAACTCTCACATAATAAACTATATTACTCAGCCAGTAGGATGAAGAACAATGGATATGAAGTAGACCTACAGGCCTATATATTTAGGAACTGCAAGTTTGACCTTGTACTTTTAGAAATGTGGCTATTTTGTTTTGATTTGTCAATTAACTTGAGAACCCATGCTGCTCAGATCCAGAAGGTAACAAGACCTATGAGCTATTACCCGTGAGACCAGATTTCAACTTGGTCAATTCCAGTGCATCTAAAACCAGTGAGCTTAGCAAGACACAGCTCTAATGGATTATGTAGAAAAATGTTGACCAAGTATTAATGGAATCATAAGCTCACTGAACCCAGTTTGTACAAGTGTTTTGATCTTCCGCTTAAATGCTTAAGTTACATTAGCTTTTAGTCAAGTAGAACCATGTTGGGTGATGATGTTGCAATCAAATGAGTCATCAGCCATAATCTGCATTAGGAAATACAATTAGTCAGCAATTCATCTGGAAAAAGTGAATATAAGTAGCTGCTGGAACCTCAATAAAGATCAGTTCAAGTTTTAGTGAATACAATACCAGCCAAACTCCCTATTCCTCTACAACTCTTACACCAAGACTTGTAACACACCAGGTTGAGTTGTGCTACTTGTTCTAGTCTTGATCAGGTCTAAGCAACCATTTTACTTTTCCCAGCGCGGTAAACAATCTTCAAGTGAGATTGTTCAATGCGTTCACTCAATCCTGACATTATTCTGGAAAGTACCTTTGGAAAAATATATACCTGAGTGAGGTTTGATCAGTCTTCACAGTACACTTGATTCCTTCACCATAGCATCTCCATGTTTTCATGCAGTGTATATTGACAAGTATCTCCTATGCTGCTCTTATGTTCACTCATTACTCCATTTTGGTTGCTCTGTTGAGATTGTTAGGCCTTACAATGCCTGATGGAAGTTTCCTATTGAGCAGATGTGGGGGAGATAGGAAGTCAAGGCCGGTTCAAGGTACCACCATATCCCAATCTCAACAAGAATATTATATCTAAATCTATTATGGTTGTAATGAGTTGGCACATGCATGTCAGCCAGGAAGAGTTGCATTACACTGTGGGCAAATGTGCACATAGAAACACCTATGCCTTGGACACTAAGAAGCTAAGTAGCCCAAGTGTGTGTGTATCAGCTAAGTGATAAATGGCTAAGCTGGATGCAATAAGCAACTAATTACATTGAGCACAACAAGTAATTAATTTTTATTGTACACAACCAGCACACAACTTTTATTTGGAAAAATTGTTGTGCATAAACATTTAACACTTGTCCAATTTTACTCTGCTAAGGGTTCTAGTGTCCTAACTGAATATAGCCATGGGAAGCATCTTGGTACCTTTTGTTAGTGCTCTACAAAATTGTCCATGCTAAGTTCACTAGTATCACCAACACTGGAATTGACCAAGTTGAAACTCATCTTGGCAGGTAATAGCTCAAAAGTCTTGATGCTCTTTAGGATCTGAGTAGCATAAGTTTGCCAGTGGATTGATGGATTACAGCCAAATAGCCAGGTCTTTTCAAGCACACAGTCAAACTTGCAGCATCCAAATATATAGGCATGTAGGTTTTCATTATACTCATTGATCTTCATTCTTGCTCTCTGAGTAATTTGGTTGATTATGTAAAAGTTACCATCAGCTATTGAGACTCAAGTGGATATGGTAGATTCCAAGTTGATTCCAGCTTCAAAGGCAAACTGCTTCAACATTGACTGATATGATGTTCATGAGTCAATCATAATCTTGGTGGGTACTCCATTGAATAATTAATTCAGGTATAATAATTTCTTGGAGCTTGAGGCCATTTGGGATAAGTATTCTTCTGTCATATGGAGGGTGAGTTTCAAGTCTTCTTCAAGTTCATCCTCCATACTACTATGCTCAAGGGCTTCAATGTGATTGAAGGTTTTTGTTGACTAGTGTCCATTTCTACTGAGGACAGTATTTTGAGATATACCCACACAGGTAGCAACTAAAACAAAGTCATTCTTCTTACATTCTTGTGGGGTGGGAGTCTTCTTCATAGCATCTGTTTCCTTTGGCACAGCTCCGGAGTGTCTTCTTTCAAAGTGATAGTAGCTTGGCTGATCATTCACTTTAAGCCTCCAAACATATCTGAGTCATAGTCTATGGCAATCTGGATGGCTTCTTCAATAGACTGAGATCCTCAATTATTCATTTCCTTGCAAGTTCTTTCTTTCACTCATCAGTAAAGTATTCAGCCTCATCAATGGAAGCCATTCTTTGAGTTTGTCCAAGTAGACATCTTCACTCATATATGTATTTTCAGACCATTCCTTTTTGACTGAGTGACCTCAGCTTCCTCCTTGGTGGTGTCTGCTAGTGTGGAGGCTTAAAAGCATCCTGAATTCCCACTGCAACCTTACCTTAAGTGGAGGCAGTAGAGAATATCATCCTAGCGGCAAACCTAATCATGCTGTGTTGCCAATGTAAAGCTGCATATGCCAAGTAGAAGCAGCATAATGCATCTTGCTCTCTGGGCCAATTCCCTTACCCTTTAAGCTTTCACAAGTTATAAGAGTCAAGTTCCCAGGTTTCCATTGACTTTACAACTCTTAGCTCCTTATATATATCTCATAAGATCTATTGCTGACTAATTGTTTATCCTAATGTCACTTGTGGCTGCTGACTCATTTGATTGCATCATCACGTTACAAGCCTTGGTATAAGAGTTGTAGAGAAAGAGGGAGTTTAGCTAGTATTATATTCACTAAACCTTGATCTAATTTTTATTGAGGTTCCAGCTGCTCCTTATAATCACTTTACTAGAGCAATTGCTGACTACTTGTATTTCCTAATGTAGGCTGTGGCTGATGACTCATTTGATTGCATCATCATCACCCAATAAGATCCTACTAAATACATCTATTTCTGTCATATAAGGATCTGCTAATTCATTTGCTGACTAATGCTATGGATCTGTTAGATAATACTGATATACTGCTAAGCTAGCATATAACTAATTGATTTGACTAAAAGCTGATCTAACTTAAACATTCAAGCAGTAGATCATAACAATCATAACCCAAATAGATCTTACTCAATATCACTATTTCTCTCTGATAAGGTATTACTGATTCATCTGCTGCACAGTATTACTGATCTGATAATTAATAATGGTATACTGATAGGCTAAGCATATTGCTAATTGATTTAACTAAAAACTGACCTAAGTTAAACATTCAAGCAGTATATAATAAAATCTTCAACTTTTGAGAAAACACCTTTTATCTTGTTGGTAACTCTTCATGACCATAATGGGATTCAGCCTAATTCAGGCCAATGGTGTTGATTGGCAAGAACTGCAGCTTTTCTATTATGCATCCCTGTATCTGTCTTGGGTAGACTCTTCTTGCTTTCCCTAGTCCTTTATTTCTGCCAGGTCTGTCACTGCTACTTTGTCTGAGCACTTTTTTACTGAACCATGATTTCTGCCTGATAAATGCTGTGCTGGTGCATTCATCACTGCCTTATTGTTCTTTACTGGCACTCTTCTGGTGCAGTGGAGTCTCAGTGACACCCACTGAAAGATGTGCTCATTCCTTTATTGCCTACTTTCCAGTTTTCTACTAACCTTCTTGCAGATTTATCCCATTTGTTTTGCCTAATCAGTACCATCCCAGAAGTTGGCAAACTCTGGCACCTGTCTTTGTAACTCTTGAACATAGCAGCATTCATATCATATCCCTGCTGATAGAGTTTGCAGTTGTTTTGACATTGGAAGCTTTATTAAATTGCCATCCCAAAGGATGCTGAACCTAGCACATACTTTTGTTGAGACAGCAATTAGTTTGGGAACTATAGCAAAATAGTATTCCCTTACACATTACATCAGAAACAAAACTCAAAGGATTACTAGTAAACTTTACCTAGAGGTTATCACACTCAGTTAACACCACATACACAAAACATGTGGGAAGTGTAGCCCATATCTCTTTTGTGGGCTAATACACCACTACACCAGCAACAGGACATTTCTTTCAAACTTGTTTCACGCTTTCAGTGGTGGCTGTAATGCACTTTTGAGGAAGCAGCATGTATTTATTACTGTCAATTCCTTTGCTGCTGCTGTCACTGAGTGCTTGTTGTATTGAGCCACACCGTTTCCGTGATAAACACTGCACTAATGCATCTCTTTCTGCCCGCCTTTCCCTTACTGGCACTCTTCTGGCTACCGGTCACTTCTCTGCTGCTTAGTTGTAGCCTTCAGCCTTGCTTTTGACCAGCTCTTAAGGAAGCTTCTAGTTTAGGGGTGGCACCCTTGTACTTTGTCTTTGATAGCTTTTACCATTCATGATATACTTTCTTAGCATGCAAATGTTGGCCTATGATCTGTTGCTTACTTGAATCCAGGATAATGCTATTGGAACAGGTCAAACTCATTCTTCTTGGCCTTGAGTTTCTGATGGTCTCAGGGTATGCCAACCTTAAGGTGATGCCATACTAGCTCTCAAACAGCCTCTTGCCAAATAGCCTGCTCTTCATCCTTGTGCCAAATAGTTTCACAGATGTTTAATGTTATTTGATTTTTTAGATAGGATCTGAAAATCACAGAATCTCCCTCTTATGCTGTATTAGGCCTTTCTGTGGGCTTAGGCTTTGGGGACTGCTCTTGTGCTTCAAAGACTTTAGAGTGTTCCTCTGCTGTTACATCAGGAAGTGGCTCAAGTGTTTGCTGGGACATTGAGCTACTTGTGCTCCCTCATTGCAGCAAAGATACTGCATTCTCTATTTGATATCAATTGCTCTACGCATATCATCTGCTCATTCTGTTCCTGGACTATTTCCAGCATTCTGTGGACCATTGCATTTATCTTATCTGCAACTACACTAAAAAACCTCATTAATACTTTTAAATGAGCTGGCAACTTACTTGCAAATACTGGTGGTGTTGTTAGGATGGACACTTGCTGGTCTTCAGCAGAAGGTACTGTTTTTGCTACATTTTGATCTGCCTCAGCATTATGGTCAGCTTGAGGCTGTGCAGAGATTTCCTATTGCTTACTTGACTAAGAGCCAGAGGAGTCTGCATTATTAACTCCATTGGGCACACAGTCAACAGGACCTTCTTTAGTTGTAGCCCCACTGTGATGATTAATAAGTCCAAGTGAGAGCTAGATCCAATACTTCTCAAGTATTTTGTGTGCACAGTGTCCATTGGATGCCATAATGTCTGGCTTAAGCTTGCTAGGAATACTTGGGTTCTGTGTCTGCACTAATGTGAAGGGGAATAGAGCCAGAAGCTTGTCAAAGGAAAACTATTGAGCTACAGTCCCCAACTTAGTTGGAGTCATCACACAATTATGTGCTGGGTTCAGCATTCTTTGCAATGACAACATACCAAAGCTTCCAAAGTCAGAACAACTTTCAACTCTATCAGCAATGACTTGGGAAGAATGTAGCTGTTGCCAACAATTACAAAGATATAAAAGTATCTTTGCCTATACAAGAGCAAACTATGAAAATGGTAGGGATGGTGACATGGCTTAGTTATTTGACACAGGTTCTGCTGTTGGCAGCAGTGAGGTTTGGTAGCAAACCAGGCAACTTTGCTTTAATTTTTGGTGGCATATATATGGAAATGAGTCAAATCAAAGGGGAAATGGAGTTACATTTTCATGTGCATGTGGTGTCACAACTTTAGTTATAATGCTTACTATGACAGGTCATCATTGAATCTTACATTCATGTAGTTGCAATGTCTTGAGTATAAAACTGTCTTAAATTAACATAAGTATTGACAAGCAATTGATATAATAGTGTTCTGTTGTTGATTGCCAAACTATATGCCCCATGGACAAGACTACTTTGATTCACCACTATATGAGAAGAGAAAAAAGACCATGTGGCTATCTTAGCAAGCTTCTCAGCCATGAAGCATGCAGACAGCAGAGGAAGTATTACAAGGTTCATGGCCAGTGTTTTGTCAAACAGGTCATATTTGACCATTCATCAGGCAACACTATACAAACAATATCTTGCCACCAACTTGATACTTCCATAACAGCACCTGGCCATACTTGTCACCTTGCACAAACTGAGTCAGGTGAGTATGTGACACCTTTAGGCTTGCCCTAGCCCTCTGAATATGGCACACAGAGTGATAGGTCTGAAGAAGCAGTCTCACTGATGGATTGTGAGCCTCTTTTTCCTAACAGCAGTATTCTATATGGGCCCAGCAAAATCTCATTATGCAGTGAGAGATACCACCACTGTAAAGTGTTCAACTTGCCAGAAATCCAGCCCTACTGGGAGAAAACATTATTCACACTCTGCATATATTCCAGGAATACCCCATCTATAGAAGCTCATGCAATTCAAAAAATATTTTGAGGCCATAAAGTACCACACTCAGTATCAATCAAGTGTAAACATATCCAATATATTTGATGGCAAATATGACAGGCAGCTGAGAAGCAAGGGCTACTTTGAAGGTATTTATGACTATTCTTTTGCCTTGGCACTTGATGGATTCTCATTATATCAGTACTCTATTAGCTATTCCTACTGGCCACTGATTCTCATCTGCATGAATCTGCCGCCTCTCTTAAGGTATCAGAGCAGAAATCTGATGGTAGTATCACTGGAATCTGAGCCAAATTACCACTTAACCTGGATAGCTACCTGTATCCACCATTTGCAGAATTTTGTATGCTTTCCAGCAGGATAACAGTAAAAGACTGTCATGTCAAGGCGTATAATATCAACTGCATTGGAGATACCCCTTCTAACAGCAAGATAGCCAGTATATCTGGGCACAATCAACAGTATTGCTGTCAAATTTGTGAGATTCAGGGGACTTACTCCATAACTCTCATACATTATTATCACCCAGACACCAACACTAAGAATATCATCTTTCTACAAAGAGAACAACAGGAGTCAGCATGCAATTGCAGTAAAGGTGGCAAGCTATAAGCCATTGGCAAGCTATTTCAGAGTACCTGCTAACCTAGATACTTCTCACAGGTTCCAATCAATATTCATATGCATATACAACCATACAAGCACAAGGACTAGATGAACTGGATAAGTATTTATTATGTGGCCTTCTGAAGCCATTTCTACCAAGAGTACATTAGAAGCATTGGGAGTTATATGTGGACACTGTAGGAATATTTATCCAGAAGTAGATTGTCAATGCAAACCTGATGCATCAACAGGTTTTGTGCAAGCAGTTTCTGACAGGATTTGAGCAGCTATATTACAAACATAGGCTGAATGCATCATTCTATGCAAATACTGTACTCATTCTCTATGACATCATACTTGGTTGGTGGAGAATATTGAGCCTTGCTTCACCTATTAGGAGTTTCCCATGGAGCAGATGTGCAGGGAGGTAGGAAGACAAGTTACAGGTACTACCATATCCCAATCTCATCAGGAATATTACCTTCAAGTCTGTTATGGATATGATGAGTTGGCGCATGGAGGACAGCCCAGAAGAGTTGCACAATACTGAGGACAGTTGTGCACCTGGAGACACCTATGCCTATGGCATTGAAAAGCTAAGCAATCAATATGTACATGTCATCAGTTAAGCAATGCAAAACTGGTTGGGTACAACAAGCAATGAATTCTTCTAGGAAAACTCTACCAGAGTATGCCAGGTTTCTCTTGGCCCTAAGCCAATTTTGACATTATTCAATATTAAATTCACACAACAAGAGCCAGAACATACCTGTAAGTGGGACTAGAGTCCAACAGGAAGAAAGAGTATAAAGGCCAAATACCAAGAAGTTCTTTGTGGATATTCAGGAGTTATTCATGGCAGAAGTGGTGGCAACCAAGCATTGGTTTGCAAGATGTATATGTTACCTGTAATACAAGTTATATGGCAACTTTACAAGTATCATACAACAAGTTTGTATAGTTGAGGTAATAGAAGAATGTCAGTTGCTTTGGGTGTGCAAGTTTGTAGAGGTCAGTAAACAGAAAGTCATAGTTTTTTTTTATTCAAACTTTAAGTAAAATACTCAAAGTAGTAGTAGGTAAGCAAATAAATAGGGGTGATTCTAAAGTGGAATATGTGATTTGCCCAAGGGGAGGTAGAGAAAGGAAAAACCATTTGATAAATTGTTATGGTAGCATTATAAAGAACTAGCTATAGGCCACCATACTGCAATGATAATACTATTAGAGGCTTGCAATGAAGTCATCTAAATACCATCAAGTTTTTGCTACATAAGGCAGTTAGGTGTGCTGGCCAGTTGGATCCACTTAAATAGTTGTAGAGCACACCAAGACTGCAACAATACCATGCAACTTCTGGTAAGATTCTGACCAAACACCATCATGTTTTTAACTTTATTTGGCAGTAGAATTGGCCAAACACTGTTACAGTCAAATAGGAAATCTGTAACTGATATGATCTGATCCATTCCAATGCAATCCAAGATGCATCAGGTATAATATTTGAAATACTCAACAATCACATTAGCTTTCACATACATTTGATATAACACCAGGTTGATACCATTAAACCACTGTAAAAGTATCCAAATACATCACTATGGTCCCTATACAAGGCCTCAACTCAACTTTAGTACAACCCATATAAAACCCATTGGCCAGCTCTCTAGCACAGTCTGGACTGGGGAAGAGAGTGTTAGATCAATTTGAGTTCTGGCCAAATAATTTCAGTCTGACCCAAGTCTCCATGGTAAGCCTTCATATATATATCTGGGCACTACTCATTAATCTAGTAGAACAGGATACCTCACAGAGTTGACAGAGATGGAAGAACTTGAGTAGGAAGCAATGGCATGAGTTCAACATCAAGATGCCAGTGGATGTATGCAAGAAGGTATATAACAGGACATATATTGTAATCAAGAATGAGCTGATAGTAAGGGGACATGATGAGAAGGCTGTGCCTGAGCAATTCCACATTCAATTTGCACAGTACAGATCATTGCATCTCTACATGCCTCAAACTTGGGCACTAAAGAGATTTTTATGATTTTTTGTCTAATATGGCTAATGTACTTGGTAATATACTAGTAAAGCTAAGTGGCTTCCAAGAGCAATATATGCAGGACTCATCAAGGCAACAATTCCAAAGTATCTGTCAGAGGGTGAATGATACTTTGAGGAACTAGAGGGTGAGCTTTGATAGGAAGAATATCAATGGCATGCAACTAAGTCTGGATTGTGCTAGCACACCTTGTTGAATTCCTTTCTATCCATTGCACATGTTAGTCCAGTCTATGCCAGCTGCTTTCATAAGATTGCCATGCACCAGGTCAATGCATGCTGGGCCAATGTGCTTGGTTCAGAGTAAAATT
Organism: Basidiobolus meristosporus CBS 931.73; assembly: GCA_002104905.1. Lineage (NCBI taxonomy): Eukaryota > Fungi > Basidiobolomycota > Basidiobolomycetes > Basidiobolales > Basidiobolaceae > Basidiobolus > Basidiobolus meristosporus. The sequence continues at coordinate 38,059 of MCFE01000497.1, read as the reverse complement.
ACCAGAACTTGCAAACTGCTTAATCAGACACAAGTTCATTAGAGCAGGCCAAGTTGCATCAACAAGTGGCAATACATTGAACTCAGCCAAGTGTTGTGCCAATGCACCAAGTTGCTTCTGCACATGATGTTACACCTGTCCATCAGCAAGTTACTACTGGTGAACTAACTGAAAATGTCCCTCCAAATGTGCTTCCAGCACAGGAGCCTTTGGCAAGTAGAAGAATGCATCAGCACATGGCACTTCAGGCCAGTTTGGTAACATCATATGAAGCAATTCAGCACAGCCAAGCTCTGACACTGCACTCATCAACTAGAAGGCAATATACCAACTGCAAGAGCACAAGTAGCTAAGATAAGAGTCAACAGGAAAGTAGTGCAGGTGTGCAAAGAGAATCACTATCAAATGCTTTGGTAGCAATCCTTGTGAGAAAAAACCTCACATGCATACCATCCAATTGGAGTGATGATAAGCAAAATGGCAAATACTTGTATGGTTTATAGTGTGATAGGCATGTATTCCATTTGCATTAGGAAACATATCCAAACACCAGACTTAACCTGCAATAATAGTGGTATCCAATTTTGCACATGATTCAAACATTATAATTTGCACAATCATCTAGGCCAACCTCATTGTGTCAGACTGTGTCATTTTATGCAAGATTGTCCCACATAGTGCAAAATTGTCCAAGAGACATCCTGCCTATGTTTAGCTAAAGCATTGTACCTGAATGTTCTTGGCAACCTAGGAATACACCATATGCCCTGGCACAGCTCAATGGAACAGGTGTAGTATAGGAAGCACTCAGTGAAAGTAGCAGTGAAGGACTTGGCAGTGAAAAAGATCTATGTAAAGAGAAAAAGGTCTAGCCACCCCTGAGAGAGGCAAGCATGAGTAGAAAGCTGTAGTTCTTAACAATTGCACAATCTGCCCAGAGCAGGCTGAATCTCATCATTGCCAAGAAGCACTATCAACAAGGCCCAAGCTGATTTCACAAGAGTTGGAAGTGCAGGAAGTTGAGCTACAGCTCAGCAAGGTAGATTAGCTCACAGAGAAAAGCAATTTGTCTACCATAGCCTGTGTGTCCTCCATTGTAGACAGAATGGAGAACCCACTGACCAGCAAAGCAACTGCATCAAGAACTCAAAAGACAATGATAATGCCTTGAGTGGAATTTTGGAACATTGGTAGGCACACCAAGAGGTGGCAGCACTTCTTCAAGAGTAGCACTTGTCAAAACGCACTTGATTATTGCATGGATCTATTACAAAGACTTGCAGATGAGGTGCTAGACCTTGCAATGCTGGCTGAAGGCCAGGACATGTGGGAACTAGTAAGCAAACAGTGGCATAAAGCCATTGGGTCCATGCCAAAGTTGTGAAACCAGAGTGTTACAGCAGAAATACTTATTGAAGACCTGAACAGAGAGTGGCATAAAGCTGTAGAGTTGTTGGGTGTCAAACTGTCTGCCAGAGTCCCTGCCAAAGTCTTGAAAAAAGAATGTTACAGCAGCAACACTGATTGAATGGTGCATTTTAATGCAGTTTATTGTTCTGTGTTAGGGTGGGCTTAATGCTAGTATCAGGCATAGAGACCTGTGTAGGTTAATACAATTGGCAAATGAGGTACAACTGAAGTTTCAACAGAAACAAATCAACTTGTATGCACAAAAGTAAGAGAATTGGTAGAGTCAGGAATGAAGGAGTGTGACACAGAGGTAACAGCCAATTGATGTATGCAAATGTAAGAGGCAATTGAGTGTCCAGGATTAGAAAGTGAGTGGAATGGCAGAGGACTAATCAAGAGCTCCTATGTACCACACAAAAATTCATTGTGATAATCCCATCAAAAGGCTGTCACAAGTTCCAAGTCCTGTGAATAAGAAGTATTGATCCCATTAAGACACTGTGCAAAGACCATTAAAAAATAATTGCACCCCATATTTCACAAAAAACTTGGTCAAAATTTTTAATCACAACAATAGAAATGTGGCTTTTGATTGGTTCTCTGTCAATTTTCTCACTTTCTGATCCTAGACACTCTGTAACCTCCTACACTTGTGTGTATTGATTGGCTATTGCCTCATTTTCACATTCCTGACTTTTTGACTCAACCGTTTCTCTTACATTTCATGTGTACAAATTGATTTATTTCCATTGAAACTTCAGTTGTACCTCAATTGCCAATTGTATTGACCTCTACAAGTCCCTATTCTGTACACTAACATTAAGCCCAACCCCACACTCAACAAGTAACTCCATTAAATTCCACAACTCAATCAGTATTTCTGCTGTAACACTCTGGTTCAACAACTTTAGTGGGAACCCAATGGCTTTATGCCACTGTTCATACACTAGTTCCCATACATCCTGGTCTTTAGCTGGCACTGCAAGGTCTAGCACCTCATCTGCCAGACTTTGCAATAAATCCTTGCAATATTCAAGTGCGTTTTCTTGAGCATTGCTCTAGAAGAAGTGGTGCAACCTCTTGGTGTGCCTAGTAATATTCCAAGATTCCATTGAAGGCATTGTGATAGTCTTTTGAGCTCTTGACATTGCAGCATTGTCTGTCAGTGGGATCACCACTTGGTCAACAATGGAGGATGTGAAGGCTGTGGTAGATCCCTATGAAAAATTATTGAGATGATCCCATCAAAAGGTCATCACAAAACTAACAACCCATGACTAAAAGGTACTGATCTTGCCAGGACACGGTCCAGAGACCATTGAAAAATAATTGCACCCCAGATTTCACAAAAAACCCTGTCAAAAATTTTCATCACAACAATGTATAAGTGACTCTTGATTGGTTCCCTGTCAATTTGCTCACTTTCTCATCCTAGATATTCTATACCCTCCTACACTTGTGTGTATTGATTGACTATTGCCTCTTCTTCACACTCCTTACTTCCTGACTCAACTGTTTCTCTTACTTTTCATGCATATAAGTTTAGTTCTTTCTGTTGGAACTTTAGTGGCACCTCAAATGCCAATTGTATTGGCCTATGCAAGTCACTGTACCCTAAACTAACAACAAGCCTAACCCTGCAATTAAGAAGTAACTCCATTAAAATCCACTGCTCAATAAGTATTTGGCTGCAATGCTCTGTTTCCATGACTTTGGCAGGAACCCTACAGCTTTATGCCACTGTTCTTTCACTGGTTCCATATGTCCTGGTCTTCCACCATTACTGCAAGGTCTAGAACCTCATCTGCCAGCCTTTGCAATAACTCCTTGCAGTATCCATATGTGATTTCTTGAGCACTGCTCTTGAAGAAGTACTGCAACCTTTTGGTGTGCCTATTAATGTTCCAAAATTCTACTGAAGGCATTGTGATAACCTTTGAGCTCTTGATGCTGCTACTTGGCCTGTCAGCAAGATCTCCACTCTATCAACAGTGGATGGTGTGGAGGCTGTGGAAGTCAAATTTCTTGTCTCAGAAAACTCATCTACCTCAGTATTGTGTAGGTCATATGGCTGTGCTTCCAGCTTTTGTGAAAACATCTATTTTCTTGTTAGTAATTCTTCATGGCTATGATGTGATTCAGTCAGTTCTGAGCTTACACCATTGATAGGCAAGGACTGCAGCATTTCTCTCATGCTTCCCTATCTCTGGCTTGGGCAACTTTTTTCCCTTTACCTTTTGCTTTATCACTGCAGGTCCTTCACTGCTACTTTGACTGAGAGCTTCTTGAGTAGAACTACACTTCTTCATTAGTAAAGGTTGTGCTGGTGCATGTGTGTCTGTCTACCTTTGCCTTATTAGCTTTTTTAGTTTTTAAATATAGTTTTTTAAATATGTTTTTTAAGTTTGGTTTTAGATATTTGGTTTTTAAATATGGTTTTTGATCTTTTAAATATAGTTTTTAAATTTGGTTTTAAATATACTTTGGTCTAAGATCTTTTAAAAAATAGTTTTAAGACAAAAACATATCTTATTTATTCCGCTTTAGGAACACCAGCAAAAGACATATCACAAACAAGGTTATAGTTACTCAAGAGCATAGCATCTTCAACTTCGAGGTCATATACCTCATCTTTACCACCAACATAGACAACCTTCTTGTTCTTGTTATAACATACAGGAAGGCCCTTCTTAAGTACAATGTCTCTGGTGAAAGAATAATTATCTGGGTCTTCAGGATGAGGTTCCCAAGTAAGAGTTTTAGGAGTAGGCTTGGAACAACTTTTAGTAGTACTAGAAGATTTAGTAGTACCAGGAGCCTTAGGAGCTCTAGGAGCAGGCTTTTTTCTAATTTTAACGCCTTCACCAAGATAATTGGAGCTAAGTTTGTTAGTGCATTTGAGAACAGTATTGGAATCTAAGCCTTCTTTAATAAGTTTGCTGCTAAAGTCAGACATGACTGTATAAATCATGCCCGCAATAATCTTGTTGGCAGATTCAACAATATCAGATAAAGCTTGTTTTCCTAAATTTTCTGGGGACATGGGTGATTTAAAGTTAGAATCTTAAATAGATCTTATTTAGTAATGAGATTTAAATGTTCAATCCAAAAAATGTTATGTTCAAAAAGTTGACGAATATATATATATGCATGAATCATGGAACCTGGAACACCAATAGGAATTATATCTGCTCAAGAAGTTATGCAAGTTGCCACACAAAGTAACTTGAGCTCCTTTCATGCAATTGGGTTGGAAAGCAACTCTGAAACTTCTGGAACAAGCACTGATTCTCTTCAACCTGAATCTGTCACCTATCTTACAGTAGCAGTGCAGAAATTGGATGGCAATCTCACAGATATCTGGGCCTAAATCACTGTCCACCCTGGACAGCTACCTGCATCCATTGTTGGATGCATTTTGTGTGCTTTCCAGCAGGATAACAGTAAATGGCCAACATGTCAAAGCACGTATGATTATCTGCATTGAGGATACCCCAGTTATCAGCAGGATATCCAGCTTGTCTGGGCACAATGGACAGTATTGCTTCTGAATGCAAGAGACCATGGAGACTCAATCCATAACTCATATATATGAATATAACGCACGCACCAACACTAAGAACATCATTGTTATGTAGAGAGAACACAAAGAAGTCAGCATGCAATTACAGCAAAGTTGGCAAGCTGTGAGTCATTGACTGGAATATGGAATTGATTGAAAGCTAGAGATACCAAATACAGAGAGTATCTGCTGGAGCAAAACCATGTTACTGGGAGTAATGCATTTGCTTTCAATAATATCCCTATACTGACAACCAATTTATACATAGGGCATTTCAAGCTAAATGAGCCCATTGAGATACCTATGAAATTTGAAAGAACTGGCAAGATATTGCAGAGTATCCTCTACCTTAGGTATTTTTTGCAGGCTCCAATCAACATTCATATGCCTATGCAACAATACAAGTGCAAGGACTGGATGAACTGGATATGTATTTATTCAAATGGCCTTTTGAAACCATTTCTACTAAGAGTATATTGGAAACACTGGGAGTCAAATGTTGATATTGTAGGAATGTTTATACAGAAGTGGATCAACAATGCCAACTTCATGCATCCACAGCTTTTGTGCAACAAGTGTTTGTGGGATTTGAGTGGCCACAATATAAGCATAAAGCTGAACATGTAAATATCTGCCACTACTGTATCCATTTGCTACTCCATCTGGCACAGTGTCTTGAGAATCTTGGACCTTGCTTCACCTTTTGGGTATTTCCTGTGGAGCAAATGTGTGGGATATACAAAGACAAGCTGTGGTATGCTGTGATACCAAATCAAGCCTATCAAGATGCAAAGGGAAGATCTGAATACTGTGACAGTGATATCAGTCCAAGAAAGTTATGCCTAGATCAGAAGGATATATATGATCTATCTCAGTCAGTTTTAGAAGGCAGGAAGCACCAGAAGACATAGCTTTAGTGGGAGTACAATATCCCAGATCAGGAATGAAGAAAAGCTAGGCTAGACACCATTGAAAGCACTAGTCCGGAAGAGGAAATACTTAGTCAACCAGTGAAGAATAAGGCAACTACAATGCTGATCAATTGTTGGTCTCAGCAGATCATATATGGAGTATATGAGGAAAGTTACTATCCAGATCCAGTTATGGATATATGGAGGATAGTCTAAGTGAATTAGACTATAGACCAGAACTGTGGATGATCCAGATCTACTGGAGAGAAGACCACTTCCTAACTTTGCCGATTATTGACCAATTTTACTCCAATAAGAAACAGCAGAAAGCCTGAGAATGCAGCTCTCTGATGATACAAGCTATGCCAGGATTTAATCAGTATCTGAAAAGTTTTACTCCAATCAAATTGATGATACTCACTCATAGATATTTGTGATGAGATCAGAGTTCAGACTCAAAGCAATTTGATGTGAAGTAAGTAATTAACAGTATGGACTTATACGTAGTTATTACAGATAATATGCAATCCTTAACATATATTGGAGAATACATTAGCCCAATAGGTTAGATGGTTAATTGCAGCTTTAATTTCAACCGCAAGATACACAACACCACAGCAAGTTCATAAGTATATCAATATATTATGTGAGTGGGAGTATTGAAATAATTAGGAGTCCACCTAATTATTAATATATTATGAACTAGCACTCAGTGAAAGGATATATTTCAGATTATCAACATGGAAATTAGTTTGAAAGATATTTACTAATTATTAGGAACTAGAGAAGTACAGAATTTTAGGAAAATCTGACACTTGTCCAGATGAGCTAAAACTTGGCACATGTACTCCTGAGAATCCCCTAATAATGACCAAATAGTCACATTTACATAGTTCTGCACTAAGTATAAATACTGTGTTGCAACTCAATAAAACATCAAGTGAATATCATGTATATCTTCTAATTCTCCAGTTCACTTCCAATATATCTCTCTAATATTTGAACACATCCCACCCTGAGCAAAACACCACACAAACACTGTTATGTTTTTCAACTTGATTTGGTAGTAAAATTAGCCAAGTGCCATTGTGATCCCATCATAAGTTTGTGTAGATGGTCAGTTATTTCCAGCTGCTTGTATTAGAACAGTTACCTAAAAGGATCTTGACAGCTGATCTGGATTGGATCCACCTGTTGGACCAAATTATTATTCATAGGGGTATTGTTGTGATGAAAAATCTTAGTCAAGCATCTTGTGAAATATGCAGTGCAATCATCTTTCAACAGTTCTTGCATGGTGTCCTGACAGGGTCAATACCTCTTGGTCACAAGGCTTTAGTTTTCTTATGGGCTTTTGATAAGATCATCACAATTAGTTCCTGTAGGTATTATTTTTGATCCAGGTGAATTTTGACTATATCACTCTCAAATAGTTGAATATTTTGAACCAATGATGTTATGTAGATTCCTGTGCTCAAACACACCATGGTCCCACCTGCAACAAAGCTCAGAACTCTGTGTTAGAGGAGTTGTCCCTTGGCCATCAGCAGAAAGATAAAGTGAAGGAAGTTAGGATATGGAAGCAATAATGGACAAATGTCACTAGCTTGAAACCTTCTGCCCTGCTTTTGATAGGCTTCTGAGAACTCTGCAGCCTTTTCTCACTCTCAGGTCCTTCACTGCTACTGTGAATGAGTGCTTCTTGTATTAAAATTTGTGTTCACATTGATGCATGCTGCATCAATGCATATGTATCTGCTTGCCTGTTTCTCACTGGCACTCTTCTGGCTACCCAATATTTTTTACCGCTGTGGTGGTGTATAGGTCCAAGGGGGATATACGTCCAACACTTCTCAAGTGTTTTGTGTGTGGGGTGTTCACTGGGTGCGATAACCTCTGGCAAAAGCTTGCTAGGAATACTTGGGTTCTGTCTCTAATCTAATGTGAAGGGGAATAAAGCCACAAGCTTGTCAAGGGAAAACTATTGAGCTACAATCCCCAACTTAGTTGGCGTCTTAACAAAAGTATGTGCTGGGTTCAGCGTCCTTTGAGATGACAATGTACTAAAGCTTCCAAAGTCAAAACAACTGTAAACTCCACCAGCAGGGACTTGATAAGAATGCAGCTGTGGTCAATAGTTACAAAGACAGAAAAGTATCTTTGCCTGTACAAGAACAAACTTGGGAAAGAATCAAATATAATAAAAGATACCTACTCTGAGTATTCCTCACAAGTAGTGCCTCCAAGGTCAGTTGGCTGTCAGCGCAGTTTCCTGGGAGTGTCCTGTGGTCTAGGGTTGGAAGTTCAGGTAGCAGCAGGTAGCAGTGATCACACTAATCAACAAGTCAGTATATTGATAAAAGGGATGATGATTTATTGTTGAGGGATAGCCTCCCTTATATACTTTTCTTACCGGCTAAGTGATTACTAATCATGGTGTTCCAGAAGGTTTCAGATATCAATAGAAATCTTAATGACATCAGAATGACCTAAGAATGTTCTAAGTAGGTGCCGGTGTAGTGGGGTGACAGTGACACCCACTGACAGATGTGCTCATTCCTTTATTTTCTACTTCCCTATATCTCTACAACACTTATTTTAGTTTTATCCCATTTGTCTTACCCAATCAGTACTATCCCATAAGCCGGTTGACTATCACACCTGCTTACCTTATTGCATAAGTTACCCCTCACTTTATGTAAGATTACTAGCTATAAGTATTTCTATATTAGGCAAGTACCCGCGCCAGTACCCGTGACACATGATCAACCCGTGTCACCATCCCTACCATTTCCATACCATATATGGTATCCCCATGTTACAAAGGTTTCAGAATACTGATTCCTGATTGGTTGGATGTGCTGTGCCTCTTAGAACCTTCTGGCACCTACTTAGAACATTCTTAGGTCATTCTGATGTCATTAAGATTTCTATTGATATCTGAAACCTTCTGGAACACCATGATTAGTAATCACTTAGCCAGTGAGAAAAGTATATAAGGGAGGCTATCCCTCAACAATAAATCATCATCCCTTTTATCAATATACTGACTTGTTGATTAGTGTGATCACTGCTACCTGCTGCTACCTGAACTTCCAACCCCAGACCACAGGACACTCCCAGGAAACCGCGCTGACAGCCAACTGACCTTGGAGGTACTACTTGTGAGGAATACTCAGAGTAGGTATCTTTTATTATATTTGATTCTTTCCCAAGTTTGTTCTTGTACAGGCAAAGATACTTTTCTGTCTTTGTAACTATTGACCACAGCTGTATTCTTATCAAGTCCCTGCTGGTGGAGTTTACAGTTGTTTTGACTTTGGAAGCTTTAGTACATTGTCATCTCAAAGGACGCTGAACCCAGCACATACTTTTGTTAAGACGCCAACTAAGTTGGGGATTGTAGCTCAATAGTTTTCCCTTGACAAGCTTGTGGCTTTATTCCCCTTCACATTAGATTAGAGACAGAACCCAAGTATTCCTAGCAAGCTTTTGCCAGAGGTTATTGCACCCAGTGAACACCCCACACACAAAACACTTGAGAAGTGTTGGACGTATATCTCCCTTGGACTTATACACCACCACACCGGAAGGTTCTAAGAGGCACAGCACATCCAACCAATCAGGAATCAGTATTCTGAAACCTGTGTAACATGGGGATACCATATATGGTATGGAAATGGTAGGGATGGTGACATGGGTTGATCATGTGTCACGGGTACTGGCGCGGGTACTTGCCTAATATAGAAGCACTTGTAGCTAGTAATCTTACATAAAGGGAGGGGTAACTTATGCAATAAGGTAAGCAGGTGTGATAGTCAACCGGCTTATGGGATAGTACTGATTGGGTAAGACAAATGGGATAAAACTAAAATAAGTGTAGTAGAGATATAGGGAAGTGGAAAATAAGGGAATGAGCACATCTGTCAGTGGGTGTCACTGTCACCCCACTACACTGCTTGGTTGCAGCTTTCAGCCCTGCCTGTGACAAGCTCTTGAGGAGGCTGCTGCTTTTTAGCCATGGCATGCTTGCTCTTCTGACTTTGATAGCTTCCACTACTCTTGAGATGTGTTCCTAGCATGCCAATGGTGGCTCAAAATCTGTTTGCTTGCTTAAATCCAGGATAATGCTCATGGAATAGTTCAAATGAATTCTACTTGGCATTGAGCCCCTGATGGTCCCATGGCATGCCAGTCTTAAGGCAATGATAAGCTAGACTTCTAACAGCCTCATGAATAACATCCTACTATTCATCATTACAATCAATGCCTTCACAGCTTGTCAGTGTCTTTTAATTTTTAGGCTTGGGTACAGACACCACAGCCTCTCACCCCTCATGCTGTGATAGGTTTTTCTGAGGGCTTTATCTTTTAGTACTGTTGTGTGTGCCAAAGACTGTACAGTGTTTCTCTGCTGTTACATTAGGAAATGGTTCCATTTATGGCTGTGACATTTAGCTACTTGAGTTCCATCTTTGCAGCAAGGATGCTGTGCTCCACCTGGAGTATTGATTGCTCAATACATCATATTTCCGCATCATGTTTCTAGACTATTCCCTGATATCTCTGGGCTATTGCATCTATTCTACCAGTTACTGCTCCTAATTACCTCATTAATGCTTTAGTATGAGCTGACAGCATACTCACTAATATGGGTGGTGGTGATGTTATGATGGCTACTTGATGGTCTTCAACCAAAGGTAATACACTTACTACACTGTCATATGCCTGAGCATTATAGTCAGCTTATGGCTCTGCAGATATTCTCACTTGCCCACTTAATTGGGAGCCTGAGGGGTTCCCATTATTTCCGTCATTGAGCTCACTTACAGCATAACTTTTTTGGAGGTAGCCCTGCTTGTTCAGCAAATACCAAAGTAAGCTGTAGTCCAATAGTTCTACTGTTGCCATTGACAGTGGGGATTGGTTGGGAACTGGACAACTTTGCTTTATTTTTTAGCAGCATAGGTATAGAAGTGAGTCAAATCTATGGGGAAATAGCATTAAATATACATGTGTATGTAGTGCCACATCTTTATTTGTAAATGCCATCTTGACACATCTACAACTTTTATTTAAAGAATTTATATTGGGACCTGAGAGTTAATACTACAAGACTAAAGATAAATGTGTAGATCTCTACCATTACTGTACCCATTCTCTACTCCATACTGCTTGGTGTGTGGAAAATGTTGGACTTGCTTCACCTTTTGGGAGTTTTCTATGGATCAGATATGTGGGATATACAAAGACAAGTCAAGTTGCAGGTACTGCCATATTCCAATCTTGTCAAGAATATTACCTTCCAGTCCATCATGGATGTGATGAGTTGGCACATGGAGGACAGCCATGATGCATTGGAAAATACTGAGGACAGATGCACACATGGAGATACCTTTGCCTTTGGCACTAAAATTCCAAGCAGCCCCAAAGTGTGGGTAATCAGTCAAGTGATGCAATGCTTGTTGTGTCTAACAAGCAACTAACTTTTATTAGGAAAGCTTTGTCAAAGTATGACAAGTTTCTCTTGGTCTCAAGCTAGCTACTATACCAGTCAATACTAACCTCACACAAACCAGAGCCAGAGTGCACCTACAATGAAGACTACAATCCAGCAGGAAGAAGGAATATAATGGCTAAATGCCAAGAAGCTGTTTGTGAATATTCAGGAGGTATGCATTGCAAAAGTAGCAGTAACCAAGTACATGTTTGCAAGATCTATATGATACCAGCAATACAGGGAATATGGCAACTTTGCAAGTATCACACTAGAAAGCCGTAAAGTTGAGGTAATCAAAGTGCATTAATTGCTGTGGGTGTGCACATCTGCAGAGGTTAGTTAGCCAGAAGCCATATTTTTTTATTCAAATTATATTTCAAAAACCCAACATAGTTAGGGGTCAATGTATAAAGAGTGGTAATTATAAAGTGGTAATATGAATGGCTCAAGGGGAGGTAGAAAAGAAAATACTCATTGGTAAATTGGCATGGTAGCATTATACAGAACAAGCTGTAGGTTGCTGTACTGCCATTATAATGTCTGTAGCCATTTGCAATGAGGCCATCAGAACACCATAGAGTTTCTTGCAATACAAGGCAATTGAATAAATTGGCTGGTTAGGTCCACTCAAATAAATGTAGGGCATATTGAGACCATTAGAATGCCATGCAATTGTTGTCAAAAAACCTCTCAAACACCATCAAGCTTTTAACTTTATTTGGCAGTAAAAACAGTAAAATGCCACTACAATCCCGGCATGCAATTGGGTGGAGGGTCAGTAATCCCAACTGCTGGCATTGCAATGGACTCAATGCAAGATCATGATGGCTGACCCAGATTGGATCCACCTGTGGGACCTAATTATATTTCACAGGGTCTTTTAAGGTGAATATCACTTCTAGAAAAGGGCCAATATCTGTTCTGCAATTATATTCTGATAAGACAAAAGCAGCTGTATCAGTCCAAGTCTGCAGAAGCACTCTAAGAGTAGCTACCAAACAACCTATGGAATAGTCTGATACCAAACTGGGTAAATCAAGAAGCATATGGACTTTGAGTCTAATAAAAAATAAGTAATCAGTCAAAGAAAGCCATTGCTACTTAAGGAAGAGAAAGCTGACTATTTTAGATCATTTTTGTGTATCTGAATTGCTTAATGGATATGGTACATGTGGAAGTAGATCATCCTGACTCAGTGTTGAGCAAAAACCTCTTTTTGTCATGATATATGTTGCATAGTGCCAGGAAATGGGGAAACTACAGATCAGGTGTAAATAGCTAAACCTGAGCTTGGCCCATGTGAGGTTTGTGCTTTTTACCTTCTATAGTGTGTTTATAATGGAAGTAACTGTCCCTGACCCTAGTATGGACATACAGTGCCATTGTTTAAGTGAATTAGACTATTGTCTAGAAATAAGGAAACTCCAGCTCAGCCATAAATGACAGTTTGACTCAGCATATTAGTTAAGCCTGTGCAAGTGATCAAAGATGCTGATTAGTATTACAATTGAATCATTCTGATTTTTAGGCATACTACTAAGTAGATATGCACATTGAATTACAAGCTACTTGTTAAGGTTTTTGAACACAAATGCATATATTGTTGGATAAAATATAAGTTCAGTAAGCAACACAGTTAAGCATGATATGCTTATTACAGATTGCAAATTCTTGATATGTATTTATTACTTACAAATATTTTGTTGAGTGGATGTGCTTTAATTATGAAGAAGTCCGCAAGAAATTCATGCTAGCTTAGTCCCATATATCCAATTGTGTGATTATCATTCTGTCCTGACCAGATTTCATGTTGATATTTACTTGGAATATAATCACCAAATTATCTGGTGCTCAGATTATGACCTTTGTCAAAGTTGTCCAAGAGACCCCAGACTTTACACACATATTTATGGAGCCTTCCTTAGCAAACCCTGCATGTTTGTTTTCTTACTTTGTCAAAAGTATATCAATATACTTTTGAGCAATAAATATACAAGAGAGTAGCATGCAAATCATCTGGTTCTAAGCATCACTTCCAACACTCCTCAGAATAGTGCAACATCCTGAAGGGGACATGCCTTGACTAGGTCAAAACTTGATGAAGTCAAGAGCTCTTGGTGCCATCTGGAAGCCCAGACTTTCTTTACCAATTCATAATTGGCAGTCTGATGTATATCATGTAAGGAACATGTTCTCATATCTTGTATTCAATGGGAATTTTCAGCCAGTATAATCACAGCTATGGATCTGAACATATTGCAGTGGTTGAACAGATTTTTGGACACTCAAAAGGAACTGCTAATATCTGCTTAAGGCATTATGATCTGCTGCTTGAATGTTTAAGTTAGATCAGTTTTTATTCAAATCAATTAGTTATATGTTTAGCTTATCAGTATATCAGTATTATCTATCAAATCAGTAGCATTATTCAGGAAATGAATTGGCAGATCCTTATCAGACAGAAATAGATATACTAAGTAGGATCTTATTGGGTAATGATGATGCAATCAAATGAGTCATCAGCCACAGCCTAGATTAGGAAATACAATTAGTCAGCAATTGATCTGGCAAAATGTATATAAGGAGCTGCTGGAATCTCAATAAAGATCAGTACAAGTTTTAGTGAGTACAATTCTAGCTAAACTTCCTATTCCTCTGCAACTCTTATACCAAGACTTGTAACAAAGGTACACCTATAAGTATTTGGTATAGGATCTAGTGGGATATTCTGATGCTAATTGCAGACAAGATTTAGCTGACAGAAGATCCACTTCAGGATGCACCATTGCTTACTGTAAAGGTGTATATCATGGAACTCAAGAAAGCAACCAGCTATAGCACTTTTTAACCACAGAGACAGAGTACATGGCAGCTTGTGAGGCTACAAAAGAAGCAATAAAGCTAAGAAAGCTTTTCAAAGACATGCATCATTGTCAAAAAGCTCCTACTACACTATATCAGGATAATCCAGGATGTAAACAGATAGATAGTAATCCAACTTCTCATAATTGAACTAAGAATATAGTTACTAGAAATTATTTCATTTGTAAAGCTATGAACAATAACTTGGTCAGCTTATCCTACTGTCCAACTGAAGAATGATTACAGACCTATTTAAAAACCACTAGCTGGAGGCAAACCTGAATATCTCAGACCACAATTAGGGTGACTTAATATGAGCATTTGGTTGCATGGAAGTGCAGTAGCTGTTGCAGCTACATCTAAATATTCACCTAACATAGTAGCTTAGATCATCACCTACAAACCTTACAGAATACTGATCAAATTTCATGTTGGGATTTATTTAGCAAATTTTAACCAAAACAATAGGTTCTCAGAACACGAAAATTTGATAAGTTGTCCAGTGGGCCCCAAATTTTGCACTCATGCTCTTGGGAGCATCCTGAGGCTATTGTATGTGTTTGCAATGCCAAGACCATGTTAAAGTATTAATGCTACTATTAAATTGTATAAATCATCAAGTGAAAACCACTTAATCTACTTCTTCTCCCAATCACTTCCAATATCTCCAAGACTCTTACAACAGGTTGTGAGCTTCCAGCTGTCACTGTCTTCAATACTTACTACTGCTATTACCAGAACTTTTCCAACTGCTGAAAAGTTGGATGGATCCATCTTTAAAGTGTCAAAGGTGAAGATGAAGATGCTGCTACAGGAAAGAGGCATTTGGGATATTGTTATGGCAGAAGCATGCCCTCTCAAAAGCATGGATGAGGAAGCCTTAAAATACAAGAAGAAAGAACAAAGTGCCTTTAGCTGCATATGCCTTAATGTTCAGGACAAACTGCTAATTCACTGTGCAAGAGCAAAAACAGCAAAAAATGCTCCTTGTTGGAATTTGCTCAGAATTCTTTCACAAGGTTATCAGGAACCCAAAGCCTGAGATATCTGAAAGTTGCCCATGCAGCCCAATGCTTTAAAAATTTGTGCAAGGGGCCTTTCTGAGCATACTCTAGATGTTTGCACTGCCAAGACCATACACTATGAAAAATAACTTGGTCCCACGGGTGGATCCAATCTGGATCATCCGTCAAGATCCCATTCAGAGCCTGTCATAATAACAGCAGCTTGGAATTAGTGACCCTCCTGACAATCTTATAATGAGATCATGACGGTGTTTTGCAAATCTTACAGCCAAATAAAGGGATAAAACTTGACAATTTTTGATTGGTGCTGTGACAATATTTGCATGTTATTGTTGCGGTCTTTCAGCACTCTATTACTATTTTAAGTGGATCCAGTTGGCCAGGACTTCAATTGCCTTATATGGCTAGAAACTTGACAGTGTTTTGATGGCCTCACAGCAAGACTCTGATGGCCTTTCTTTGGCAGTATGATGGCCTGCTGCTGGTTTTGTATAATGCTACCATACCAAATTACCAAATGGTATATCCCTTTTCTACCTCCCCTTGTGCAATTCATATATTCCACTGTAGAATCACCTTTCTTTATTTGCTTACCCACTACTACCTTGGGTATTCCACATATAGTTTGAATCAAAAAAAACTATGGCCTCCTGCTTACTAACCTCTACAAACATGCACACCTGCCGCAATTGACATACTTCCATCACCTCAACTTTATGGCTTTTTAGTTTGATACTTGCAAAGTTGCCATATACCATGTACTGCTGGTAGCATATACATCTTGCAAACATATGCTTGGTTGTTGCCACTTCTGCCATGAATACCTCCTGAATATTGGCAAAGAACTTCTTGGTATTTAGCCAATGTATTCCTTCTCCCTGCTGGATTCTAGTACCCCTTATAGGTGCACTCTGGCTTTTGTTTGTGTGAATTCTGTATTGAATGGTGTAGAAGTTGGCTTGTAACCACGTGAAATCCGGCATATCTTGGTGGAGTTTTCCTGATAAAAATTAGTTGCTTGTTGCACCCAACCCAACTTTGCATTACTTAGCTGATTACCCACACATTGGGGCTGCTTAGCTTCTTAATGCCATTGGCATAGGTGTCTCCATGTGCACATTTGTCCTCAGTAGTTTCCAACTCTTTCTGGCTGTCCTCCATGTGCCAACTCATCACATCCATGACAGACTTGAAGGTAATATTCTTGATGAGATTGGGATGTGGTAGTACCTCCAACTTGACTTGTCTTCCTATCTCCCCACACATCCGCTCCATAGGAAACTCCCAAAAGGTGAAGCAAGGCCCAATATTCTCCACACACCGTGCAAGATGCAGTAGAGAGTGGATACAGTAGCGGCAGAGATCTACACGTTCAACTTTATGTTTGTAGTATAGCCACTCAAATCTTGTCACAAACTCCTCATACAACAGCTGTAGATGTGTCAAGTTGGCATTGGTGATCTGCTTCTGGATGAATATTCCTACAATGTCCACATATGACTCCCAATGCTTCCAATGTACTATTGGGAGGAATGGCTTCAGAACACCACTTGAACAAATACATATCCAGTTCATCCAGTCTTTGCATTTGTATTGTTGCATATGCATATGACTATAAACTGGAGCCTGTGAGAAGTACTTAGGGTAGCAGATAAACTGTAGTATCTTGCCAATATTTTCAAATTTCTCCGGTATCTTGAAGTGCTCATTTAGCTTGAAATGCCCCATGTACAACTTGGTCATCAGTATAGGGATATTGTTAAAAAGCAAATGCATTGCTCCCAGTGGAATGCTTTTGCTCCAACAGATACCCTCTATCTTTAGTATCTCTGGTTTCCAATTGATTCCATATTCTGGCCAATGACTTATAGCTTCCCAACTTTGCTGCAATTGCATGCTGACTTCTGTATGTTCTCTCTGTGGAAAGATGATGTTCTAAGTGCTGGTGTTTGGGTAATAATAATGTGTGTGAGTTATGGAGTAAATCCCCTGGATCTCACACATTCAACAACAATACCATCCATTGTGCCTGGAAAAACCTGCTATCTTGCTGATGGCTGGGGTATCTCCAATGCAGATAATAATATGCGCTTTTACATGATGGCCATAAACTGTTATCCCACTGGAAAGCATACAAAATTCATTCAGCAATGGATACAGGTAGCTATCCAGGTTGGATGGTGATTTATGCCCAGATACCAGTGAGACTACCATCAGATATTGCTCTGATACTGTAAGATGGGCAGCAGATTCAGATTGATGAGAATCAGTGGCCAGCAGGATTTGCTGGTAGAGTTCTTGTTTAATGAGAGTCCATTAAGTGCTAAAGTAAAGGCATGGTCATACATACCTTCAAAGTAGCCCTTGCTTCTTAGCTGCTTGTAATGTTTGCCATCAAATATATCAGATATGTTTGCGCTTGATTGATACTGAGTGCAGTACTGTATAGCTTTGCAATATTTGTTGGACTGCATCAGCTTCCTCAGATGGGGTATGACTGGAATATATCCGGAGTTTGAACAATGTTTTCCCTCAATGGTGGTGGATTCCTGACAATTTGGACACATTGCAATGGTAGCATTTTTGGATGTGAATGCCTTGCAACTGTTAACACATGCTGGAATCAGGACAGTGTCTGGATCATATGCTGCCAGCCGCATGACGGTTGTTCACTTGTACCATGTACCTGGTAAGTTGCATCCTGGTATGATTTTGGCAGGAAGTAGTAATAAATCCTCAAAGCCCCCATTACTGATATTAGTGGAAATGCGCCACTTCTCTAGCCACAACATCACATCATTCACCAGTAGATGGATTACTGGGCTCACTTGGCCCCATAAAGTATCCTTGGCATTTGTTTCAACAGGTGTTGTCTCATTGCATATAGGGATTTGACCAGGCTCAGATGTGGTACTGTTGTTAGGGGAAAGAGGCTAAAAATCCATCTGTGAACCTTCTTTGTCAAAGCTATCACTCTACATGCCATATTCAGAAGGCTGAGGTGAGCCTAAAGGCATCAAAAACTCACCTGACTCAGTTTGCGCAAGGTGAAAAAGATGGCCAGGTGCTGATATAGAAGTATCAACTGGCTGGCAAGATAATATTGGTACAGTAGTGACCAATGAATGGTCAAATATGACTTGGGTGGCAAAACACTGGCCATGATTCTTGGAATACTTCCTATACTGTCTGCATGCTTTGTGGCTGAGAGGCTTGCCACAATAGCCATATGGTCTTTTTCTCTTCTCTTATAGCATTGAGTCAAAGTAGTCTTGTCCATGGGGCAAACAGTTTGACCTTCAACAACATAATGCTATTATATCACTTTTTGGTAAATACTCATGTGAATTTAAGCCAGTCTTGTATTTGAGACATTGCACCTGCATGAATGTTAGATTTAATGATGACCTGCCATAGTAAGCATTATAAATAAAGCTGTGGCACCACATACACATGTATATGTAACACTATTTCCCCTTTGGTTTGACTCACTTCCATATATATGCCGCCAAAAAATAAAGCAAAGTCATCTGGTTCTCAACCCAACCCCACCACTGATGGCAACAGAAGAATGGTTGGACAACAGCTTGCTTTGACACTCAGTGCAACAAGTGGGGCTACATCCAAAAAAGGCCCGGTGGACAGTGTGCCCATTGAAGGTAATAATGCGGACTACTCAGGCTCTCAGTCAAGTAGGCAATTGAGAACCTCTGCAGAGCCACAAGCTGACCGTTATGCTCAGGCAGATGAGAATGTAGCAAACGCAGTACCCTCTGTTGAAGATCAGCAAGTGGCCATGATAACATCACCACCACCCATATTAGCATGTATGTTGTCAGCTCATACCAAAGCATTAATGAAGCAATTAGGTGCAGTGGCTGATAGGATAGATGCAATGGCCCAGAGATATTAGGAAGTAGTCCAGAAACAGGATGAGCGGATAATATGTGTAGAGCAATCAATATCCCAGGTAGAGAAAGCAGTATCTTTGCTGCAAAGAAGGAACTCAAGTAGCTCAATGTCACAGTCAAGAACTGAGCCATTTCCTGATGTAACAGCAGAGGAACACCGTACAGTCTTTGAAGCACAACAACAGTACCCAAAGATAAAGCTCACAGAAAAATCTATCACAGCATGGCAGGGAGACAATGTGGTGTTTATGCCAAAGCCTAAAAGTCAATAGACATTGAAGATCCATGAAGCCATTGAGTGCAATAATATAGAGTGGGTTAATATACAAGAGGCCATCAGAAGTCTAGCATGCCATCACCTTAAGGCCAGCATACCATGGGACCATCAGGAACTCAAGGCTAAGCAGAATGCACTTGACTTGTTCCAGGAGCATTACCCTGGATTCAAACGGGCAAACAGATTTTGGGCCAGCATTGGTATGCTAAGAAAGTTTCTTGAAAATAGCAGAAACTATCAAAGGCAGAAGAACAAGGGTGCCATAGCTAAAACCAGCAGCTTCCTCAAGAGCCCATTACAAGCAGGGCCAAAAGCTCTAGATAAGCATCAAAGAGATGTCAGGCAGCTGGAAGATTGCCAATTAGGGACAAGCAGGCAGACATGGATGCACAAGCACAACATTTATCAAGGAAAAAGCGTAGTACCACTCAAGAAGCACCCAGTCAAAGTAGCAGTGAAGGACCTGCTGGTGATAAAAACCAGCTGCTTTTACAGGAGCCTGTCACAACTACGGTCAAGGGCTCAAAACAAGCTGAAAAGAAACGTCAGGTTGCCAGAAGAGTGCCAGCAAGGGACAAGCAGGCCAAAACAGATGTGTCAGAGCAGAATTTATCCAGGAGAAAACGCAGTTCTTTACAAGAAGCACTCAGACAAAGTAGCAGTGAAAGACCTGGCAGTGATAAAGGAAAAGGTAAAGAGAAAAATGTCTACCCAAGCCTGAGACAGGGAGGCATGCAAAAAAACTGCAGTTCTTGCCAATTAATGCCACAAGCCAGGAACAGACCAAATCCCATCATAGCCAAGAAGAATTACAAACAAGAAAACAGCTGTTTTCACAAGAGTTGGAAGCACAGCCAGTTGAGCTACACTCCAGCAAGGTAGATGAGTTTGCTGAAAAAGGCAATTTGTCTACCACAGCCTCCACAACCTCCGCAGCCTCCATTGTTGACAGAGTGTAGATCCCACTGACAGACAAGGCTACAATGTCAAGAGCTCAAAAGACTATCACAATGCCTTCAGTGGAGTTTTTGAACATTAATAGGCACACCAAGAGGTTGTAGCACTTGTTCAAGAGCAGTGCTCAAGAAAATGCACTGGAATATAGCAAGGATTTATTGCAAAGACTGGCAGATGAGGAGCTAGACCTTGCAGTGCCAGCTGAAGACTGGGGCATGTGGGAACCAGTGAATGAACAGTGGCATAAAGCCATTGGGTTCCTGCCAAGGTTGTGGAACCAGAGCGTTACAGCAGAAATACTTATTGAGTGGTGGTTTTTAATGGAGTTACTTGTTGAGTGTGGGGTTGGGCTTAATGTTAGTGTAGGGTAAAGAGACTTGTATAGGTCAATACAATTGGCAATTGAGGTACAACTGAAGTTTCAGCGGAAATAAATCAATTTGTAAGCATGAAAAGTAAGTGAAATGGTTGACTCAGGAAGTAAGGAGTGTGAAAAAGAGGCAATAGCCAATCAATTCACACAAACGTAAGAGGCAATAGAGTGCCCGGGATCAGAAAGCAAGCAAATTGGCAGGGAACCAATCTAAAGCCACTTATACATTGTTGTGATGAAAAATTTTGACTAAGTATTTTGTGAAATCTGAGTTGTAATTATTTTTAAATGGTCTCTGGACAGTGTCCTGACAGGTATAGATACCACATTGTCTCCCTCCAATGCTGTGATAGGTTTTTCTATGGGCTTTATCTTTGGGCACTGTTGTTGTGCTTCAATGACTGTATGATGTTCCTCTACTGTTTTATTGGGAAATGGCTCAATTCTAGGCTGTGACATTGAGCTACTTGAGTTCCATCTTTGCAGCAAAGATACTGCTTTCTCTACCTGGGATATTGATTGCTCTAGACGTATTATCCGCTCATCCTGTTTCTGGGTTATTTCCTGATTTCTCTGGGCCATTGCATCTATCCTACCTGCCACTGCACCTAATTGCTTCATTAGTGCTTTGGTATGAGCTGACAACATACTTCCTAATATGGGTGGTGGTGATGTTATAACAGCAACTTGATGGTCCTCAACTGAGGGTACTGAGTTTGCTACATTCTCATCTGCCTGAGCATAACGGACAGCTTGTGGCACTGCAGAGGTTCTCAATTGCCTACTTGACTGAGAGTCTGAGCTGTCTGCATTATTACCTTCAATGAGCACACTATCCACAGGGCTTATTTTGAATGTAGCCCTGCTTGTTGCACTGAATGTCAAAGCAAGCTGTTGTCCACCATTCTTCTGTTGCTGTCAGCAGCAGGGTTTGGTTGGGAACCAAACAACTTTCCTTATTTTTTGGCGGCATATATATGGAAGTGAGTCAAACCAAAGGGGAAATAGTGTTACATACATGTGTTTATGTGGTGCCACAACCTCATTTATAATGCTTACTATGACAGGTCACCATTGAATCTTACATTCATGTAGGTGCAATGTTTCAAATACAAGACTGGCTTAAATTCACATGAGTATTTACCAAAAAGTGATATAATAGCATTATGTTGATGAAGGTCAAGCTGTTTACCCCATGGACAAGACTACTTTGACTCAACACCATAAGAGAAGTGAAAAAAGACCATGTGGCTATTGTAGCAAGCTGTTCAGCCATGAAGCATGCAGAGAGCATAGGAAGTATTACAAGGATCATGGCCAGTGTTGTGCCAAACAAGTCATATTTGGCCATTCATTGGTTACTACTGTACCATCATTTTCTTACCAACCAGTTAATAATTCTATATTGGCACCTGGCTGTCTTTGTCACCTTGCACAAACTGAGTCAGGTGCGTTTGTGATGCCTTTAGGCTCACCTCAGCCTTCTGAATATGGCATGTAGAGTGATAGCTTTGACAAAGAAGGTTCACAGATGGATTTTTAGCCTATTTCCCCTAACAACAGTACCATGTATGAGCCCAGTCAAATCCTTATATGCAATGAGACAACATCTGTTGAAACAAATGCCAAGGATACTTTATGGAGCCAGGTGAGCCCAGTAATCCATCTACTGGTGAATGATGTAATGTTGTGGCTAGAGAAGTGGTGTGTTCCCACTAATATTAGTGATGGGGGCTTTGAGGATTTATTACTACTTCTTGCCAGAATCATAGCAGGATGCAACCTACCATGTACATGGTACAAGTGGACAACTGTCATGCAGCTGGCAACATGTGATCCAGAGACTGTCCTGATTCCAGCATGTGTTAACAGTTGCATGGCATTCACATCCAAAAATGCTACCATTGCAATGTGTCCAAATTGTTAGGAATCCACCACCATCCAGGGAAAACATTGTTCACACTCCAGATATATTCCAGTCATAACCCATCTGAGGAAGCTGATGCAGTCCAACAAATATGGCAAAGCTATACAGTACTGCACTTGATATCAATCAAGCGCAAACATATCCAATATTTTTAATGGCAAACATTACAAACAGCTAAGAAGCAAGGGCTACTTTGTGTTGTAAAAATTTGTATTTCCACCTAAATATTCACCTAACTTAGTCACTTAGATCATCACCTTCAAATCCTAGAGAATACTGACTAAATTCCTTGTCGGGATTTACTTAGAATATTTTCACCAAAATGCCAGGTACCCAGAATATGAAAATTCTCAAAGTTGTCCAAACAGCCCCAAACTTTGCACACATGTTCTTGGGACCTTCCTTAGCCTATTCTATGTGTTTGTAATGCCAAGACCAGGTAAAAGTATAAATACTACTTTTACATTCAATAAATCATTAAGTGAAAACCACATAATCTACTTGTTCTCCAAATCACTTCCAATATCTCCAAGACTCTTACAACCGGTTATGAGCCCCAAGCTGTCACTCTCTGCAATGTCTACTACTGCTATTACTGGAATTTTTCCCTCTGCTGAAAAGTTGGATGGATCTAACTACCAAGTGTGGAAGGTGAAGATGAAGATGCTGCTACAAGAAAGAGGCCTTTGGGATATTGTCATGGGAGAAGAATGCCCTCCTAAAAACGTGGGAGAGGAAGCCTTAAAGTACCAGAAGAAAGAACAAAGTGCCTTTAACTGCATTTGCCTTAATGTCAAAGACAAATTGCTAATTCAATGCTCAAGAGCAAAAACGGCAAAGAATGCCTGGAAGGCATTAAAAGACACCTTCCAGTCATGTTCAGCTGCCAAGAAAATGTATCTGAGAAGAAAATTCTTTACTACAAAGATGCTGCCAGGAGAAGAAATGAAAAATCTAATTAACAGAATTACCCTGCTGGTAGATGAGATGGAATCTGTGGGCGTACCAACTACTGATGAGGATGTGATAGTTACCATCCTGAATAGCCTGACAGACAGGTTTCAGGGCCTTGTATCAGCCCTAGAGTCCAGAACTGAAGATTTGACCTTAACTTATGTATATGGAAGGCTCCTGGATGAAGAATTAAGAAAATCAAGCGCCAATAAGAAGGAAGAAGAAATGCTTTAATAAGCAATGATAACCAACAAAGGAGGTACCCAAGACCCTACAAAGGCAACAGCAACCTATTTTGCAACTACTGCAAAAGGAAAGGACACACATCAGACCGGTGTTTCAAAAAGAGAGTTTATCAGCAAAAGAAGCCTGAATATGGAAATGCTGCAACAACTGAAGATAGACTTTTCATATCTGCACTAAATATGACCACAAACAAGGATTCTCAGACGTGGTATATTGACTCTGGAGCTTCTCAACACTTTACACACCAAAAAGAACTTTTTACCCAATATCAAGAAATTCCAATTAAGAAGGTTTTCATGGGTGACGATAGAACACTTGATGCAGTGGGAGAAGGGACTATCCAAGTAAACCTTAGAAGCAGTGAAGGAAGCCATACACTGACCTTTAAAGAAGTACCCTATGTACCAGAAATAGCCAAGAACCTACTCTCTGTAAGCAAGGCCACAGCAGAAGGACTCAGTTTCAGTTTTGACAATTCTGGATGCAGGATCACTGATCAAAATGGTGCCCATATTGCTTTGGGCATCAGAGATCAGAATCTATACAAGTTGACTTATATTCCATCATATCTGGAAGCCAATATAAGTAACTTAAATGAAGAAACACCAATGCTTTGGCACAGGAGATTTGGACACATCAATTTTGATTATTTGCGTAAAATGATCAAAGATCAGCTAATTTCTGGAGTGAAAATTGATCCCCCAGCTAATTTGGAGCACTGTCAAGCCTGCATATATGAGAAACAAGCCAGACAACCGTTCAAGAGCTCTGGGTTAATCAAAACTAAGAAAAAATTAGATCTAATTCACTCAGATCTGTGTGGACCTATGCAAAATTTATCCTTAGGCGGGATGAAGTGTTTAATCACTTTTATTGATGATTATACAAGATACACATGGGTCTACTTCATGGAGAGAAAGGAAGAAGCTCTGTCTAAGCTCAGGGAGTTTAAAGCCATGGTGGAGAGAGAAACTGGTGGAAAAATCAAGAAAATACGCTCTGACAATGGTGGAGAATATACCTCAAAACTCTCCATCCACTTCTGCAAAATTCATGGGATAAAGCAAGAGACTACTGTACCATACTCCCCATAGCAAAATGGAGTAGCAGAACAAGCTAACAGATCAATAATTGATATGGCAAGATCTATGATCCATGATCCAAAATTATCCTATGATTTTTGGGCGGAATCAGTTGCCACTACTGTATATCTTAAAAATAGGAGTTATAACAGAATACTTCGTGATTATACTCCATTTGAAGCATGGTATGGATACAGACCAAGTGCAGAACATCTAAGAATATTTGGGTGTACAGCATATGCCAAAAAACTGGCCGGAAATCAGTCAAAATTTGAGCCAATAAGTGTAAAATGCATATTTTTGGGCTACTGCAATGAGAGTAAGGCATACAGACTCTACAATACCAAAGCAAAGAAGCTTATCAAGTCCAGGGATGTGTTGTTTGATGAAAATTCAAAATTTTCACAAAAAATGACATCAGATGATGACGGAAATTTGATCTCAAGTCCACCAATGGTCAGGATTGAATCAGAGCAAAACAATGAAAATTTTTTCACTCCAGAGGACTCTACAACCGTGGTTCAGCCAGAATCAGTGCCCAGTAATATCCCAGAAGTGATTGTTCCAGTATCAAATGCCCGGAGATCAAATCAGACAAGAAATAGCCCAAATTACTATATCAATGAGGGTACAAACTTAGCCTATGCCTACTCAGTCCATATTGATGAACCCCAGACTGTAAAAGAGGCCCTAAATAGCCCTCAGACAAAGTTTTGGAGATCTGCAATGACTGAGGAATATCAGGCCCTGATGGAAAATCAAACTTGGGACTTAGTCAAATTACCAATCAACCAAAAATCAATTGGATGCAGATGGGTCTTCAAGACAAAATACAAGGCTGATGGTACAATTGAAAGATACAAAGCAAGACTTGTAGCCAAAGGATACTCTCAAACAAAAGGACTTGACTATACTGAGACCTTTGCCCCGGTAGCCAAGTTTAATTCCATCAGATTAATATTGGCTATTACAGCCAAATATAAGTTTTTTATTCATCAAATGGATGTAAAAACTGCATTTTTGAATGGAGAACTTGATGAGGATGTGTATATGGACCAGCCTGATGGGCTTGTTGACCAAGATAACCCCCATTTGGTCTGCAAGCTTAAAAAGTCACTATATGGTCTCAAACAATCACCAAGAGCCTGGAATTGCAAGATAGATTCTTATTTGGAATCTTTGAGTTTCAAAAGAAGTAATGCTGACTATAGTATATACTATAAGCCAGATAGAGCAAATCCAGTTCTATTAGCTCTATATGTGGATGATCTTATTATAGCCGCCAATAACCTAGAAACATTGGAAGAGACTGAATCTGACCTATCTAAGGAGTTGAAGATGTCCAATCTAGGAGAACTTAGTTACTACTTAGGGATTAAGTTCTCCATAGACAGAAGTACCCAGACCATCACCCTAAGCCAATCCAAGTATATTCAAGATATACTAAAGAAGTACAAAATGGAAGACTGTAAACCGGCAGCTACCCCAATGGAGACAAACCTTAACTTGGTCAAAACTCAACCAAATCGAGAGAGCTTGGTGCCATCTGAAAGCCCTGACTTTCCTTATCAATTTATGGTCGGCAGTCTGATGTATATCATGCTTGGAACACGTCCAGATATCTCATATTCAGTGGGAGTTGTCAGCCAACATAATCAGAACTATGGATCTGATCATATTGCAGCAGTTAAGCGGATTTTTAGATACCTAAAAGGAACTGCTGATATCTGCTTAAGATACACTTATAAGGACTCAGAACAGGATCTTGCGGGATACTCTGATGCTGATTGGGGACAAAATTTGGAAGACAGAAGTTCCACCACAGGATATACCTTTCTTTACTGTAAAGGAGCAATTTCATGGAATTCAAGAAAGCAACCAACCGTAGCACTTTCTACTACAGAGGCAGAGTATATGGCAGTCTGTGAAGCTACAAAAGAAGCAATGTGGTTAAGAAAACTCTTAACAGATTTAGGCCTATGTCAAAAAACGCCTATTACTTTATTTCAAGATAATCAAGGATGTATGCAATTAGGTAGAAATCCAACTTTTCATGCTAGAACCAAGCACATAGATATTAGACATCATTTCATACGTGAAGCTATAGAGAATAACTTAGTTAGCTTAGTTTACTGTCCTACAGATGAAATGATTGCAGACATATTTACCAAACCATTAGCTAGAGACAAGTTTGAATATCTTAGGTCAAAATTAGGACTAGTCAGTATGAACATTTAGCTGAGTGGGAGTGTTGTAAAAATTTGTATTTCCACCTAAATATTCACCTAACTTAGTCACTTAGATCATCACCTTCAAATCCTAGAGAATACTGACTAAATTCCTTGTCGGGATTTACTTAGAATATTTTCACCAAAATGCCAGGTACCCAGAATATGAAAATTCTCAAAGTTGTCCAAACAGCCCCAAACTTTGCACACATGTTCTTGGGACCTTCCTTAGCCTATTCTATGTGTTTGTAATTCCAAGACCAGGTAAAAGTATAAATACTACTTTTACATTCAATAAATCATTAAGTGAAAACCACATAATCTACTTGTTCTCCAAATCACTTCCAATATCTCCAAGACTCTTACAACACCTTGAAGGTATGTATGACCATGCCTTTGCTTTAGCACTTGATGGATTCTTGTTAAACAAGTACTCTAACAGCAAATCCTGCCAGCCACTGATTCTCATCAATCTGAATCTGCCACTCATCTTAC
The DNA here is from genome assembly GCA_002104905.1 of Basidiobolus meristosporus CBS 931.73. Classification (NCBI taxonomy): domain Eukaryota; kingdom Fungi; phylum Basidiobolomycota; class Basidiobolomycetes; order Basidiobolales; family Basidiobolaceae; genus Basidiobolus; species Basidiobolus meristosporus. The sequence goes on along the minus strand of MCFE01000497.1, from coordinate 10,339 downwards.
TGTATCAGAGCAATAATTTGATGGTAGTCTCACTGGTATTTGGGCCTAAATCACCATCCAACCTGGATAGCTACCTGTATCCATTGCTGGATAAATTTTGTATGCTTTCCAGTGGGATAACAGTAAGTGACTGTCATGTAAAAGTGCCTATTATTATCTGCATTGGAGATACCCCAACCATCAGCAAGATAGCAGGTTCTTCCAAGCATAAGGGATGGTATTGCTGTCAAATGTGTGAGATCCAGGGGACTTACTCCACAGCTCACACACATTATAATTACCCAAACACCAGCACTAAGAACATCATCTTTCCACAGAGAGAACATACAGAAGTCAGCATGCAATTGCAGCAAAGTTTGCAAGCTATAAGCCATTGGCTAGAATATGGAGTCAATTGGAAACCAGAGATACTTAAGATAGAGGGTATCAGTTGGAACAAAAGCTTTCCACTGGGAGCAATGCATTTGCTTTTGCAACTATATCCCTGTACTATTTACCAAGTTGTACATGGGGCATTTCAAGCTAAAAAGCCCTTTGTGATACCGGAGAAATTTGAAAGAATTGACAAGATATCACAGAGTATCCACTACCCCAAGTACTTCTCACAGGCTCCAGTTTATATTCATATGCATATGCAACAATGCAAATGCAAAGACTGGATGAACTGGATATGTATTCATACAAGTAGTGTTCTGAACACATTCCTACCAAGTGTACACTAGAAGCATTGGGAATCATATGTGGACACTATAGGAATATTTATCCAGAAGCAGATCACCAATGCCAACTTGACACATCTACAGCTGTTGCGCAAAGAGTTTGTGACAGGATTTGAGTGGCTATACTACAAACATAAAGCTGAACATATAGATATCTGCCACTACTGTATCCATTTGCTACTCCATCTTGCTTGGTGTGTTGAGAATATTGGGCCTTACTTCACCTTTTGGGAGTTTCCTATGGAGCAGATGTGTGGGGAGATAGGAAGACAAGTCAAGTTGCGGTTATTACCATATCCCAATCTCATCCAGAATATTACTTTCAAGTCTGTCATGGACTTGATGAGTTGGCACAAGAAGGACAGCCAGGAAGAGTTGGAAAATACTGAGGACAAATGTGCACATGGAGACACCTATGCCAATGGCATTGAGAAGCTAAGCAGCCCCAATGTGTGGGTAATAAGTTATGTAATGCAAAGTTGGGTTGGGTGCAACAAGCAGCTAATTTTTATTAAGAAAACTCTATCAAGGTATGCCAGATTTCTCTTGGTCACAAGCCAACTTCTACACCATTTAATACAGAATTTGCACAAACAAAAGCCAGAGTGCACCTTTAAGGGGGACTAGAATCCAGCATGGAGAAGGAATATATTGGTGAAATACCAAGATGTTCTTTGCGGATATTCAGGAGGTATTCATGGCAGATGTGGCTACAACCAAGCATATGTTTGCAAGATGTATATGTTACCAGCAGTACAAGGTATATGGCAACTTTGCAAGTATCACACTTAAAAGCCATAAAGTTGAGTTGATAGAAGTATGTCAATTGTGGCAGGTGTGCGCATTTGTAGAGGTTAGTAAGCAGGAGGCCATGGTTTTCTTTTTGATTCAAACTATATGTGGAGTACCCAAGGTAGTAGTGGGTAAGCAAATAGAGAGGGGTGATTCTACAGTGGAATATATGAATTGCACAATGGGAGGTAGAAAAAGGAAATACCATGTGGTAAATTGGTATAGTAGCATTATAAAGAGCCAGCTGTAGGCCATCATACTGCCAATATAATGCCATAAGCATCTTGCAGTGAGGCCATCAAAATACCATCAGGTTTCTTATCATATATGGCAATTGGATGTCCTGGCCAGTTGGATCCACTTGAAATAGTTGTAGAGTGCCAAAAGACTACAACAATACCATGCAATTATTGTCACAGCACCAATAAAATATTGTCAAGTTTATCCCTTTATTTGGTGGTAGAATTAGCAAAACACCATTGTAATCCCATCATAAGATTGTTAAGAGGGTCACTAATTCCAAGCTGCTAGTACTAAGATGGTCTCTAAATGGGATCCTGATGGTTGATCTGAATTGGATCCACATGCAGGGCCAAATTATCTTTCATACAGGACCCATCTGTATCCAATTGATTTTTGGTTGATTGGTAATTTGACTAAGTCCCAAGTTTGATTTTCCATCAGGGCCTGATATTCCTTAGTCATTGCAGACCTCCAAAACCTTATCCAAATACTACTTAGGGCCTCTTTTACAGTCTGGGGTTCATTAATATGGACTGAATAGGCAAAGGCTAAGTTTGCACCCTCATTGATATAGTAATTGGAGCTATTTCTTGTCTGGTTGGATCTCCTGGCATCTGGCATTAGAATGATCACATCTGGGATATTCCTGGGCACTGATTCTGGATGAACCATGGTTTTAGAGGCCTCTGGAGTGAAAAAGCTCTCATTGTTTTGCTCTGATTCAATCCTGACTGTTGGTGGACTTGGGATCAAATTTTTGTCATCATCTGATGTCATTTTTTGTGAAAATTTAGAACTTTCATCAAATAACACATCTCTGGACTTGATTAGCTTCTTTGCTTCATTATTGTAGAGTCTGTATGCTTTACTCTCATTGCAGTAGTCTAAAAAGATGCATTTTACACTTTTTGGCTCACATTTTACCTGATTTCCAGGCAGTTTCTTAGCATATGCTGTACACCCAAATATTATTAGATGTTCTGCACTTGGTCTGTATCCACAACATGCTTCAAATAGAGTAGAATCACAAAGTATTCTGTTATAACTCCTATTTAAAGGTATACAGCTGTGGCAACTGATTCTGCCCAAAATCATAGGATAACTTTTGATCATGGATCATAGTGTTGTAAAAGAACTTGGAATTCCATCTAAATACTCACCTAACTTAGTCACTTACATCACTACCTACAAATCTCAGAGAATACTGACCAAATTCCTTGTTGGGATTTACTTCAAGTATATTCACCAAAATAACAGGTACCCAGAGCATGAAAATTCTCAAAGTTGTCAAAACAGCCCCAAAATTTGCACACTTGTTCTTGGGACCTTCCTTAGCCTACTCTACATATTTGTTATGCCAAGATCATGTAAGAGTATAAATACTACTTTTACATTCATTCAATCATTAAGTGAAAACCACACAATCTACTTGCTTTCCCAATCACTTCCAATATCTCCAAGACTCCTACAACACATAGATCTTGCCATATCAATTATTGATCTGTATGCATGTTCTGCTACTCCATTTTGCTGTGGAGAGTATGGTACAGTAGTGTCTTGCTTTATCCCATGAATTTTGCAGAAGTGGATGAAGAGTTTTGTGGTATATTCTCCACCATTTTCCAACTGTATTTACTAGATTTTTTCTCCAGTTTCTCTCTCCACCATGACTTTAAACTCCCTGAACTAAGACAGAGCTTCTTCCTTTCTCTCCATAAAGTTGACCCATGTGTATCTAGTATAATCATCAATAAAAGTGAATAAATACTTCATCCCACCTAAGGATATATTTTGCATAGGTCCACAAAGATTTGAGTGAATTGGATCTAATTTTTTCTTATCTTCAATTAACCCAGAGCTCTTGAATGGTTGTCTGGCTTATTTCCCATATATGCAGGGCTCACAGTGCTCCAAATTAGCTGGGGGATCAATTTTTACTCCGGAAATTAGCTGATCTTTGCTCATTTTGCACAAATAATCAAATTGATGCGTCCAAATCTTTGGTGCCAAAGCATTGGTGCTTCTTCATTTAAGTTACTTATATTGGCTTCCAGATATGATGGAATATAAATCAACTTGCATAGATTTTCATCTCTGATACCCAAAGCAATATGGGCACCATTTTGATCAGTGATCCTGCATCCACAATTATCAAAGCCAAAACTGAGTCCCTATGCTGTGACCCTGCTTACATATAGTAGGTTCTTGGCTATTTCAGATACATAGAGTACTTCTTTAAAGGTCAGTGTATGGCTTCCTTCACTGCTTTTGAGGTTTACTTGGAGAGTTCCTTCTCCCACTGGATCAAGTGATCTATTGTCACCCATGAAAACCTTCTTAATTGGAGTTTCTTGATATTGGGTAAAACTGTGTTTTGGTGTCTAAAGTGTTGTGATGCTCCAGAGTCAATATACCATGTCTGAGAATCCTTGTTTGTGGTCATTTTTAGTGCAGATATGAATAGTCTATCTTCAGTTGTTGTAGCAAACCTATATTCAGGCTTCTTTTGCTGATTATCTCTCTTTTTGAGACACCTGTCTGATGTGTGTCCTTTCCTTTTGCAGTAGTTGCAAAACAGGTTGCTGTTGCCTTTGTAGGGTCTTGGGTACCTCCCTTGTTAGTTATCACTGCTTATTAAAGCATTTTCTTCTTCTACTTCTTCTTATTGGTGCTTGATTCTCTTAATTCTTCATCCAGGAACCTTCCATATATGTAATTTAAGGTCAAATCTTCAGTTCTGGACTCTAGGGCTGATACAAGGCCCTGAGACTTGACTGTCAGGCTATTCAGGCTGGTAACTATCACATCCTCATCAGTAGCTAGTATGCCCACAGATTCCATCTCATCTACCAGCAGTGTAATTCTGATAATTAGATTTTTCATTTCTTCTCCTGGCTACATCTTTGTAATAAAGAATTTTTGTCTCAGATACATTTTCTTAGCAGCTGAACATGACTGGTAGGTGTCTTCTAATGCTTTTCAGGCATTTTTTGCTGTTTTTGCTCTTGAGCATTGAATTAGAAATTTATCTTTAACATTAAGGCAAATGCAGTTAAAGGCCCTTTGTTCTTTTATCTGGTACTTTAAGGCTTCCTCTCCCATGCATTTAAAAGGGCATTCTTCTCCCATGACAATATCCCAAAGGCCTCTTTCTTGTGGCAGCATCTTCATCTTCACCTTCCACATTTGGTAGTTAGATCCATCCAACTTTTCAGTGGTGAGAAAAGTTCCAGTAATAGCAGTAGTAGACATTGCAGAGAGTGACAGCTTGGGGCTCATAACCTGTTGTAAGAGTCTTGGAGATATTGGAAGTAATTGGGAGGACAAGTTGATTATGTGGCTTTCACTTAATGATTTATTGAATGTGAAAGTGGTATTTATACTTTTACATGATCTTGGCATAACAAGCATGTAGAATAGGTTAAGAAAGGCCCCAAGAGCAGGTGTGCAGAGTTTGGGGCTGTTTGGACAACTTTGAGAATTTTCATGTTCTGGGTAAATATTCTAAGTAAATCCCAACAAGGAATTTGGTCAGTATTCTCTAGGATTTGAAGGCAATGATTTAAGTGACTAAGTTAGGTCAATATTTAGGTTGAATTACAAACTTTTACAACTGTAAGATCCATCCAACTTTTTCACAGAGAGAAAAGCTCCATTAAAAGCAGTAGCAACATTTTAGGGAGTGACAGGTCAGAGCTCATAACCTGATGTCAGGGTTTTGGAGATATTGGAAGTGATTGGGAGAACAAGTGGAATGTGTGGTTTTCAATTAATGATTCTATTGTATGGGAAAGTAGTCTTTGTAATTTGATATGGTCATGGCAAAACAAGCATGCAGAGTATCTTTAGGAGATTCCATGATCATGTGTGCCAAGTTTGGGGGTGTTAGGACAACCTATCACAATTGCATGTTCTAGCACCTTATGGTTATTGATATTATTCTAAGTAAAGCCTTACAAGAAATTTGATCAAAGTTCTCTAAGAATTGTAGATAGTGATCTAGGTGAATAAGCTAGTCAAATGTTTAGGTGCAATACAAGTTATTACAACATAACTCTCATTGGGACTGTAAAGGAGCAATCTCAAAATATTCAAGACAACAACCAACTGTAGAACTTTGAACTGCAGTAGCAGAGTATATGGTAGCCTGCAAGGCTGCATAGGAAGCAGTGTGGCTAAGAAAGCTCTTTAAAGATTTGGGATTTAACCAAATATACCCTGCTACAATATTTCAAGATTCGTCTGCAAGAGTTAGAGAACTCTGGTCAAATTCTTTGTTGGGACTTGCCTGACATATTTTTTCCAAAATATCAGGTACCCACTGTTGTAAAAATTTGTAATTCCATCTAAGTATTTACCTAACTTAGTCACTTAGATCATCACCTAAAAATCTTAGAGAATACTGACCAAGTTCCTTTCTTGGATTTACTTAGAATATTTTCACCAAAACATCAGGTGCAGAACATGAAAATTTGATGGGTTGTCCAAAGTGCCCTAATATTTGCCCCCATGCTCTTGGGACCTTCCTAAACCTATTCTATGTGTTTGTTATGCCAAGACCATGTAAAGGTACAAATACTACTTTTGCATTCATTAAATCATTAAGTAAAAACCACATAATCTACTTGCCCTCCCAATCACTTGCAATACCTCCAAGACACAACACCCACAACATGAAAAATCGCAAAGTTATCCAAAGCATTTGCGCACATTTTCCTGGGACCTTCATAGGCATTTTCTTTGCGCTTTTTTTTTGCTAAGACCATGCATAGTATAAGCTCCACTTTTAATTTAGTAAATCAATCAGTGAAAACTACATAATCAAAATATTCTTCCAATCAGTTCCAATATCTTCAGAACTCTTATAAGTTACAGCAGCAGTACCAAATCCTAATTCTCATACAGATAGGCAATACATCAAAAGCATTGCTGGAATCTGCCAATAACACCATGAGCATAGATCTTAAGGCTGGCTCACTGAAAAGCATGCCTTCCATGTTGTAATTATTGAATTGTCACCTAAATATTCATGCTAACTTAGTCACATAGATCTTATTCTGTGATTAGCATTCTGTCCTGACTAGATTTCTTGTCGGGATTTACTTAGAATATTTTCACCAAATTGTCAGGTACCCAGATTATTATTTTTCTCAAAGTCGTCCAAAAGACCCCAAACTTTGCACACATATTCTTGGGACCTTCCTTAGCAAACTCTACACGTTTGTTTCCTCTACTTTATCAAAAGTATAAATACCATACTTTTGATCAATAAATCTACAAGTGAATAACATGTAAATCCTCTAGTTCTCCACATCACTTCCAATACTCCTCAGAATATTGCAACATTCCATACTTGCAACAAACACTTGCCCTTCTACTATTTGGGATGTATTTTCCATGGTTTGGTGGTCAGAAAGGCTATCAGGATAAAGAATCAAAATATAGCACTAATGGACAATTATGGTAGACTTCTGCAAGGTGCTTTGTAAGTTGCATACACAATGAAGGGGGAACCATAAGGTATGGTAGGCTTGACTGCCTGATCTACTTGCTTTGGCAGGCAAGCCAGCTGAAAAGATCACATGGTTGGTGCAATGAAAGGGTTCATATAACTAGGAGTGACCTAAAGTGGCAAATCATTGAAGTCAACATGTCTACTCAACAAATCAATAAAGGAGAGCTAGGAGTCCTTTCTGATAGCTTAGAGATTCACACTATACACATGCATGACAATTGCCTGAATGAGTCTATTAGGTACACCAACGCACACATACTTGACATTTCCCGAGAGCATAACCTGTACTCGGGGATCCTTTGGAAATCTACCCACGACCTTCCCCGAGATAAAGATTCATTGCATATGGTGATTACGTAGAGTGCCCAAGAGAAACGAGACGGGGGGTGGTCACTAGGCATGAGCCACCCACTTACCGAAGTGCGAGGGCAAAGGCGAGCGGACCATTGAAATGGATCAGATTTGTTATGGGAGCGAATTCATTGGCGAGGATCGATGGGGGATTGTTTTGTTTTTCCATCTGATGGATTGGCCAGATCCAACACCATCCGATCTATCATCATACCCAACTGTCGTAGGTCCACGAGCACCAGAGTAGTCAGTTAGAAACGCAATGGAGACCACACATCCCGAAGAGCTTGCCCAACAGTTGTGGCGCTGGGCGCAGAACGAACTAGGATACAAGCGAGTGGTGAATTTGAGCTCCACCTCGGAGAAGACCGAATTTGGGGAGGCAGAACTGCAACCGTAAGTATTGGCGGGGGATGGCCACCAGTCTCCCCTCCTTTGGGGGTCAATCAGCAACAGAGGCTAACCCACAAGTATGCACCGATAGGCTCTGCAGGAACCAATGGATCCCCATATTTCAGCACCTGCTGAACCACGTCTCCTCAAGAAGGTACGTCCCCCTCTTGTTTGTAAGCTCCCCACACCTCCGGTTCTCAACTCCCCCGTTCGCTTCAGAAAAGTCCAGCATGTTCGCAACGTCCTCGCAAGGTAACTAGTTGGGCCAAAGTGGAAACGGTTTTTGGGCCCTCCGTGGTAACGGTTTTTTAGTCACCAGGGTGTCGAGCACGGACTTCAGGAGCATAGCGGCTCTTCCAAGTCGCTTGCCCTCAAACAGCTCCTCGCCTCCAGGCTTGGGGAGGAGGAAACGTTGAAAGGTCGCAATCAGGAGAAACGGGAGCGTTGTCGGAAGAGCATTACTCGTCTCAAAGATATAGGTAGGTGGCACCTTTAGCTCAAGGCACTTGTTTACTGCCCCACCTGGCCCCCCCATGGACTTACCAACCCTACGATTCTTCAGAGGCCAAGATCCGACAGGCCCAGTTCCGAATGAAGCAGAAACGGATCCAGCTCAGTCTGAAGGAACACTACATCACCCATCTGAAGAGGTTCCAGAAGATAAGCGAGAACTACCTGAACATGATCCAACAGATCGTGGATCGGGAGAAGCACCTGGAGCCGAAGAACCACCTGGACGGGATTCGGGAGATATGTGTGGGCATGTCCGAGATGACCAGGGAGATCATCCGTAAAGGGGAAAGCTCTAACCTGGAGGAGGTGAACCAGCGTCTTGAAACGCTGGTAGACGGCACCCCGCCAGTGGAGTTCCTGCGGTACATCATGGGGGCCATCAAGGAGAGCTACACCGAGCTGAAGCAGCTGGGCCCGGCATGGGTCACGGAGCTGGAGAACACCGACATCCCCAACCTGGATAGCATGCTGGAGAGGTGCCATTCCGAGCAGATGGCCAGGTTCGTGGAGATCGAGGAGATGCTGAACGCCATCGAGGATCAGAAGCGCTCCATCGGCCAGAAATTCACCGAGCTCGACGCCGACATCGCCAACACCTTCACCGAGGATATCGGCAGCCTGGTAAGCGACTTGGTCAAGGCCAAGGCGGAGTATCAGTCGGCCATCGTTGCCCAGAACGCTATCCAGGACGCCCTTCAGACGGCCCGCGACGACGAAGGCCGGTTTTTGGAAGGATCTTCCGACCTGGAGGAGCAGCGTAGAGAAATCCAAGCCGTGGGCAGAGAGATTGTAAGTGGCTCTCGAGCGATCCAGGTCACCTGCGGTACTAACCAAGGCCCATCTAGGACTTGAAATGCCTGGTTCTGCAAACGCTGGCGAGAAACAATCTGCGTTATCGGGTGAACACGGTGGAGCAGCTGCAGCAGGTAGGTCCATCAGCAGCCGAGCTGACGTGCGGATGGTTGCTAACCCGGAGAGACTAGTTTTCAGGATTCTCTCAGGAGCAGATCGAGCCGATGAAAGAGAGATTTAATGGAACGGTTAGCAGATTAAAGAACTTCAGTATCAACGACTGCGCTACCTACGGCAACGTCAGCCTGTCTACTGAAGGAACATCTACGGATGGGTAAGTCGGCTACATTCGGGTTGCAGTATCATAGCACCGCCGTGAATAACACTCGACATATCTTAGGAGATCCATGAACCTCACCATCCACCGAATCAATCAAGACCCCTTCATCCTCAAGCTGAAGGACATTCTAGGCTGCCCCTCATACATGGTAAGTACCCGACAGGAACCTCCTTCGTTCGCGAGCTCGTCCATTCAACCTTCTCTCCTACAGGGAGCCGAGACTTTCTTGAGTTATTTGTCGACGCAGATGCAGGATGGTAAGTACCACACCGCATGAGCGCCACCTTTCGAGCGACCCAGCTGACACAAGAATTTATCTAGTTTGGAGGATGAGGACGGTGAAGAGACACTTTGCCACCCACAACGAAAACTTCAAATCCCTGTGGGATTACGAACTGGAGAAGCTAGGTTCGGTCGAATTCTGACTCTGCCATGGCCTCATCAACGCGACTAACCTGTTTCCTGTTTCTTCGAAGACTGCCCCAGCGGCCTGATCGACACCACCTCAGAGGACGGCTCCCTCAACATCCTGCTCACAGTTAGGAGTCTTCGGGGTAAGCGACCGGTACATCCCGGAGGATATGTCGAGGTCTCACTAACCGCATTTCACGAAATCAGACTATGCCGTCGCCAAGGAGATCAAGCAGCTAAGGAAGAGTTGGCCAGGATCGAGAGCCGGTT
>MCFE01000496.1:0-66639 GCA_002104905.1 Basidiobolus meristosporus CBS 931.73 | reverse complement strand
TTCCAAATAATCCATTAAACCGCTCAGTGACTCCATTAGTTCTGGGGTGATATGCCGAGGTTTTCAAGTGTCTGATCTGCTGCATTTCCAGGTAAGCCTCTAATGTCTTTGCCATAAAGTTTGCACCTCTATCGGATAAGATCTCCACAGGGCATCCAAACTTCATCAGGATCTCATGGTAAATGAAACTTGCAACTTCTTGTTCACTGGCTATTGGTACAGCTTTAGCAACTGGCCATTTAGTGGCATGGTCAATTGCTACTAGGATCCAACGGTTGCATTTCCTGGTAGTTGGCAGTCTTCCAATAAAGTCAATTCCCCATCTCTCAAATGGTCTTACAGGCTCCAAAGGGAAGAGTTTGGCAATTCTTTGTGGCTGGCCTTGATTGATTTGGCAGTTTGGGCATGTTTTCACTAGCTTCTCAATATCTTGTTTCATTCTGGGCCACCATGCTCTGGCTTTCACAAGGCTATAGGTTCCTTCAATCCCAAGATGTCCATATCCATTGTGTAGCTTATGTATTAAATCCAGGCGAGCAACATAAGGACAATAGGCAATAGGGCTTCCATCAACAATTCGGTAGAGTGTTTCATCCTGTACAACAAATTTGCTGGCTTCATCACGGATTATCTTCTTGATATCTTCATCCACCTCATTAGGAATGGCTTGGTCCTCCAAGTACTTTGGTAATAGGCTAGGCCAATCTGATTCATGCACCAAGTTGAGTTGTGCAACTTGATCTAATCTTGATAAGGCATCAACAACCGTGTTGTTTTTTCCAGGACAGTAGACAATCTCCAGGTCAAATTGCTGAATGTATTCACTCCATCTTGTCATTCTTCTAGAGAGTACCTTCTGAGTAAATATATACTTGAGGGAGGCATGATCAGTCTTCACAGTGCATTTGACTCCTTCAATATAGCATCTCCATGTCTTCAAACAGTGTATTATAGCAAGCATCTCCTTCTCATGAACTGGATAGTTTTGTTCTGCTGAGTTCAGTTTCTTGGATTCAAAGGCAACAGGGTAGTCCTTTCCCTCGTGTTCTTGGCTCAGCACTCCACCAATTGCATAATCTGAAGCATCTGTGCACAGAGTGAACTCTTTTCTGAAGTCTGGTATTCTTAAGCTTGGCAGCTTAGCAAGTTCATTCTTTAGTGTCTGGAAGGCAGTCTCACAAGCTATGTCCCACTTGTAGGTATTGTCTTTCTTGAGGATATCAGTTAAAGGGGCTGCAATACTTGCAAATGACTTGACAAATCTCCGATAATAGGAAACCATTCCAAGGAAGGATCTGAGTTCTGATATGCTATGGGGCTGCTTCAAATTCTTGATTACTTCCACCTTCTTGGGGTCTAAGGTTACTCCTGTGCTAGTCACTATGTGTCCCAGATATTCTACGTGTTCCTTGAAGAATTCACACTTGGCTAGCTTGCCGTATAGCTTGTTCTCTCTTAGTTTCTTCAAGACCTTTTCAATGTGCACCATGTGATCCTTTTCTGTCTTGCTGTATATCAATATGTCATCCAGGTAGATTATCACAAACTTGTCTAAGTACTCCTGAAAGACAGTCTGCATCAGCGTCATGAATGTTGCAGGGGCATTAGTGAGGCCAAAACTCATGACTAAGTACTCGTAATGTCCATATCTGGTCCTGAATGCTGTCTTAGGGATATCTTCTGGTTTCACCCTAATCTGGTTGTATCCTGACATGAGGTCGATCTTGCTGAAAATAGTGGCTCCATTAAGTTGGTCCAAAAGCTCATCAATCCGAGGTATGGGGTACTTATTCTTGACGGTAACTGAGTTCAGGGCTCTGTAGTCAATGCACATCCTAAGTGTTCCATCCTTCTTTTTCACAAAAAGCACTGGTGCTCCCCAAGGTGACTTGCTGGGCCTGATGTATCCTTGCTCCAATAGCTGATCAATTTGTTTCTTCATTTCCTCCAATTCCAATGGACTCATTCTGTAAGGTGTCTTGCTCACTGGAGGGCTATCTCCTGTGTCAATGGCATGATCCACATCTCTGACTGGTGGTAGGCTTACAAGCTCATCTGGAAACACGTCTGAATATTTCTTCAAGAGAGTCTGGACCTGCTGGGGTGCTGGGATAGAGGAATCCTCCTGTAATACCGCCATGAGGAACATCTGGGTACCTTTTCTAAGTGCTCTACAGAACTGGGTCTTGCTAAGTTCACTTGTCTCACACACACTGGAATTGACCAAGTTGAAATCCAGCCTGGCAGGTAATAGCTCATAGGTCTTGTTGTCTTTTTGGATCTGAGTAGCATGGGTTCTCCAGTTGATTGATGGATTACGACAAAATAGCCAGGTTTTCCCAAGTACAAGGTCAAACTTGCAGTTCCCAAATATATAAGCCTGTAGGTCTTCTTCATAGTCATTGATCTTCATTCTTACTGGCTGGGTAATACGGTTGATTATGTGGGAGTTCCCATCTGCTGTGGAGACTGAAGTTGATTTGGTAGGTTCCGAGTTGATTCCAGCTTTCAAAGCAAATTGCTCTGACATGTACTCATGCGATGCTCCTGAGTCAATCATGATCTTGGCAGGTACTCCATTGATTGCTCCATTCAGGTACAATAACTTCCCTGAGTTTGAAGTCATTTGGGACAAGTACTCTTCTGTCATATGGAAGGTGAGTTCCGAGTCTTCTTCAAGCTCATCTTCCTCATTATTGTGTTCATGGGATTCAATATGGTTGAAGGTTCTTGTTGGCTGGTGTCCATTTCTTCTCTGAGGGCAGTACTTTGCAATATGTCCCTGCTGGTGGCAATTGAAGCAAAGTCCTCTCTTCTTGCATTCTTCTGAGGAGGGATTCTTCTGCATAGCGTCTATTTCCATTGGTACTGCTTCTGATTGTCTTCTTTCATAATGATTATAGCCTTTCTGACTAGTCACTGTAGGCTTCCCAACTCCAAACATAGCTGAGTCATAGTCAATGGCAATCTTGATGGCTTCTTCAATAGTCTGAGGTCTTTGGTAATTGACTTCCTTGCGAGTTCTTTCTTTCAACCCATCAATAAAGTATTCAACTTGATCCAAGGGGTCCATTCTTTCAATTTGTCCAAGTAGACATCTGTACTCATAGATGTATTCTTGCACCATTCCTTTCTGTCTGAGTGTCTTTAACTTCCTTCTTAGTAGTGTCTGCTGGTGTGGAGGTTCAAAAGCATCCTGAATTTCCAACACAAACTCATCCCAGGTAGAGATTGTAGAGCATCCCATCATAGTAGCTGACCTGATCTTGTTGTGGTACCACTGTAAAGCTGCATCTGCCAGGTAAGAAGCTGCATAATGCAACTTGCTCTCTGGAGCAATTCCTTTAGCTTTAAAAGCTTCTTCAATCTGAAAGAGCCAAGTTCCCAGGTTTTCATTGACTCTGCCATGGTACCGGTTGACCTTCACACTAAAGTTGCTCTTGATAGGGCTTTGCTGGCTCTGAGCCATGGTAGTCATTCCTTGTTGCTGTTGGCTGAGGATTTGGAGTAGCTGTTGCTGTTGGGCCAGGATTTGCTGCATGGCATTCTTCCATTCTTGATTGTCCGACATCTTGAGGGTGGTTTCTTCTTTCTTCAGGAGGGAGGTTTCTGGTTATCGCTGCTACCAATGTTACAAGTCTTGGTATAAGAGTTGTAGAGGAATAGGGAGTTTAGCTAGTATTGTATTCACTAAAACTTGAACTGATTTTTATTGAGGTTCCAGCAGCTCCTTATATACATTTTGCCAGATCAATTGCTGACTAATTGTATTTCCTAATGTAGGTTGTGGCTGATGACTCATTTGATTGCATCATCATCACCCAATAAGATCCTACTTAATATATCTATTTCTGTCTGATAAGGATCTGCTGATTCATTTGCTGACTAATGCTACTGATTTCATAGATAATACTGATATACTGATAACCTAAACATATACTAATTGATTTGACTGAAAACTGATCTAACTTAAACATTCAAGCGGCAGATCATAACAATCCTAGCAATAAGGCATAGTATATATAATAGTTGGACTCTTTTGGTCATAACTCCTTAAGTACTGCTTCAAATGAGCTGTAATTTGAAATATGTGTTGGCTACTACGTGTTCTGTATGACATAATATTCTTGGGTGGATTGCTTGTCAGGGTCTGGAGCATTTGCTCATCAAAGTTGGAAATTCTTGATCTTTCACTTGTGTGTTACAATAGCAAAAAGCAAAATAAAGAAATAAGTGCAATATTGGTTTAGAGATATTGTAGTAATGGAATACTTTCCATTACCACAGAACCCTCTCAACTTGAGTAGGGGAGAATGTTATGAACACTTCTTGAATGTTCAAGTTAGATCAGCTTTTAGTCAAATTAATTAGTATTGTGTTTAGCCTATCAGTATATCAGTGTCATCTATCTAATCAGTGATATTAGCAAGCAGATTAATCAGCAAATCCTTATCAGACATAAATAGATGTATCAAGTAGGATATAATTGGGTGAAGTTGATGAATCAAATGAGTCATCAGCCACAACCTGCATTAGGAAATAGAGTAGGTCCGCAATTAATCTAGCAAAAATGTACAAAAGCAGCTGCTGGAACCTCAATAAAAATTAGTTAAATTTTTTGTGAATTCAATACCAGCTAAACTCCCTATTCCTCTACAACTCTTACATCAAGACTTGTAACATATGTAGTTCAAGGTCCCATCTTCAGCCATGAGCTCTAGAGTGGATATGTGACCCTGAAGCTTGTCTGTCAGGCTTTGAAGAAGAGTAACTAGCAAATCCTCATTCATAGTGAGTATACATATCCATCTCATCAGCCAATAGAATATCCTGCTAACTTGATTTTCCATTTCTTCTCTGAGTAGCATTTTGTAATTGAAAATATTTGCTGAAGATATATTTTCCTAGCCAATGGACATGACTTGTAAGTGTTGGTTGTAGGGGTTTTTACTTCCACCTGAGTATTCCCCTAACCTAGTCAATTATATAATTTCTTACAAATCTTAGAAAATACTAGCCAAATGCCTTATCTAGTCTACTTGCAATATACTGACTCAAATACCACATACCATAAACATGAGAAATCTCAGAATCATCCAAACAGTCCCAAGCTTTGCACACATGCTCCTGGGGCCTTGTTAAGCACATTTGGTTTTTTTTTACCATGACCATGTAGAGATACAAGTAATACTTGTAATTTAATAAATCATTAAGTGGAAACCACATCATATACTGGCTCTCTCAATCACTTGTAATAAATCCAAAGCACTTACAACATTTGCTCAAGAAATATGGGCTACAATAGAAGGAGCACTCAGTCAAACTACCAGCTGAATATGACAGGCAGTAGTATGTTGCAAAATTTGTAATTTAACCTACACACTCATTCAGCTTACTTGCTCAGATAGGTGTGTAAAACTCTGATGAAATACTGAGCAAGCTCTTTGTCAATAAATACTTGGAACATTCTTACTAAAACATCAGATGCCCAAGTATGAGAAATCTCAAGTTGTTCAAACAGCCTCCAAGTTGCACATATGCTCTTGGGACCATTCTATGCATATTCTGTATGTTTGTTTTACAAAGACCATGTGCTCTATAAATTCTGCTTTTGCATTTGACCAATCATCAAGTGAAACCACAATATACTTGCTCCCCCAATCATTTTCAGTGTCTCTACAAACTCTAGAGAAGTGCCTTCTAATGTATTTTATTTGTTATACCGTGTTTTGTTTTTGAGCATTGAGTTAGCAAAATTTGTCTTCAATGCAATAGCATACCAAGTTAAAAGCACTTTGCTTTTTCTTTTTGTACTTGAGGGCCCCTTCTTTCAATGCAGTACTCATGCAGCCACTTTCTTGTAGCATTGTTTCATCTTCTCTTTCCAGGCTTTGTAGTAAGATCCATCTAACATTTCAGCAGAATGAAGACCTCCATAGGGAAGCTTCCTGTAACAGCTGTGGTAAAAATTCTGGAGTTTGACAGCTTAATACACATAGGCTGTTGTAAGAATTTCTTAAATATATAAAGTAATTTGAAGGACAACTTAGCAATGTAGTTTTTGTTTGATTATTTGCTGACTGTAACAGTAGTATAAAGACTTGTGGATGATATTGGCAAAGCAAGCACTTAGAGTATGTTTGGGGAGGTCTGAAGATCATATGTATATGGTTTGGGCTCTTTGAACAATATATCAAAACAATGTGCTCTGTGCACCTGGTAAAATTGTGAGGATAGTCTAAGTACCAGCAAGGATTTGGTCAGTATCCTCTAAACCTGTAGGTAATGATCTACATGACAAAACTAGGTGGATATTTAGGTGGAAACACAAGTTTTTACAACACTTGCAAACAGCCAAGATGCAATATTGGTCAATTCTGATTGCAATTCAGGATATTCAAATTTGTCTCTAGCTATTAGTCTGGTATATATGTCTGCAATCATTGTATCTATAAGACAATAAGCTAAGTAAGTTGAGTCATTCTATATAGCTCCATGCATAAAATGAGGACATATATTCATATCCCTATGAAAAATAACTCTCATGATCCTGTCAAAAGCCATTACAAAGTTTAAATCCATCACAAAGAGGTATTGTTCCCAACAAAACACTGTACAAAGACTGTCAAGAAATCTTGCACACCTGTATTGAAAAAAATGTCCATATTTTTTCACCACATTAAACACGGTATCTTTTGAATGGTTTTCTGCCAATTATTTCACTCTCTGAATGCAGACACTGATTCACCCCCTATCTTTGTGTACATGCTTAGCCATTGCCTTTTTCTCACTCTCCATACTCCCTAACTTAACCAATGGCCTTACTGCTCATGAACCCAAAATGGCATATTTACGTTGAAGCTCTAGCTGTAACTCAGTTGCCAGCTGTAGTAAGCTATACCAGTCCCTATAAACAACACTAGCATTGAACTTGCCCTCACACTCAGCAAGTAACTCCATTTGGATCCACCACTCACTAACAACTTCTGCTATGGTGCCCTTTTTCCATGACTTCTGCAGGAACTCTACAGCTTTATACCATTGGGCATTCACTGAATCTCATACATCCAGTTATGCTGTGAGCATTGCAAGGTCAAGCACCACATTTGCCAGTCTTTGCACTAAATCTTTGCAATATTGCCTTTCTTTGTAATCTCATTTACCTCACTGGTGAAGAGCATAACTAGCAGAGCTTCCAATCCTTGTGAATAGAGCTGTTGCCTTTTAGGTAATATTTCTTGGCTATTAAAGGATCTAGCCTGTTCTGGGCTTACAGCATTAATTGGTAAGAACTGCAGCTTTTTCTAATGCTTCTCTGTCTCTGTCTTGGATAGACATTCTTCCTGTACCATTCCTTTCATCTCCACCCAGTCTTTCACTTTTGTAATGACTGGGTGCTTCTTTTGTTGCAACTTCTCCCTATGAAAAATAATTCGGTCCCGCAGGTGGATCCAATCCAGATCAGCAATCAGGATCTTCTTGAGAGACCATCATAATACCAGCAGTTTGAAGTTGGTGACCCTCCTAACAATCTTATGATGGGATCATGATGGTGTTTTGCTAATCTTAAAACTAAATAAAGGGACAAAACTTGACAATATTTTCTTGGTGCTGTGAAGATATTTGCATGGTATTGTTGCAGTCTTTTAGTGCTCTATAACTATTTCAAGTGGATCCAGTCAGCCAGGACATCCAATTGTCTTATATGGCAAGAAATTTTACGGTATTTTGACGGCCTCACAGCAAGACTCTGATGGCATTATATTGGCACTATGATGGCCTACTGCTGGTTCTGTATAATGCTATTGCACCAATTTACCAAATGGTGTTTCCTTTTTCTACCTCCCCTTGTGCAACTCATAAATTCCACTGTAGAATCACCCCTCTTTATTTGCATATTATTTTTTGGATGTGAATGCCATGCAACTGTTAACACATGCTGTAATCAGGACGGTCTCTGGATCATATGTTGCCAGCCGCATGATGGTTGTCCACTTGTACCATGTACATGGCAAGTTGCATCCCAGTATGATTTTGGCAAGAAGTAGTAATAAATCCTCAAAGCCCCCATTACTGATATTAGTGGAAATGCTCCACTTCTCCAGCCACAACATTACATCATTCACCAGTAAATGGATTACTGGGCTCACTTGGCTCCATAAAGTATTCTTGGTGTTTTCTCAACTGGTGTTGTCTCATTGCATACAGGGATTTGACCAGGCTTATATGTAGTATTGTTGTTAGGGGTGATAGGCTCAGAATCCATCAGTGAACCTTCTTTGTCAGAGCTATCACTCTGCATGCCATATTCAGAAGGCTGAGGTGAGCTTAAAGGTGTCACAAACTCACCTGCCTTAATTTGCGCAAGGTGACAAAGACAGCCAGGTGCCAATATAGAAGTATCAACTGGCCAGCAAGATAATGTTGGTACAGTAGTGACCAATGAATAGTTAAATATGACTTGGGTGGCAAAGCACTGGCTGTGATCCTTGTAATACTTCCTATGCTGTCTGCATGCTTCATGGCTTGTCACAATAGCCACATGGTCTTTTTTCTCTTCTCTAATAGCATTAAGTCAAAGTAGTCTTGTCCATAGGGCAAAGAGCTTAACCTTCAACAATGTACTGCTATTATATCACCCTTTGGTCAATACTCATGCAAAATTAAGACAGTCTTGTATTTGAGACAATGCACCTACATGAATATAAGATTCAGTGATGACCCACCATAGTAAGCATTATAAATAAAGTTGTGGTACCACATACACACATATGTGTAACACTATCTTGCAGTCTGATGTATATCATGCTTGGAATACATCCAGATATCTCATATTCAGTGGGAGTTGTCAGCCAACAAAATCAGAACTATGGATCTGATCATATTGCAGCAGTTAAGCAGATTTTTAGATACCTAAAAGGAACTGCTGATATCTGCTTAAGATACACTTATAAGGATTCAGAACAGGATCTTGTTGGATACTCCGATGCTGATTGGGGATAAAATTTAGAAGACAGAAGATCCACCACAGGATACACCTTTCTTTACTATAAAGGAGCAATTTCATGGAATTCAAGAAAGCAGCCAACTGTAGCACTTTCTACTGCAGAGGCAGAGTATATGGCAGCCTGTGAAGCTACAAAAGAGTCAATGTGGTTAAGAAAGCTTTTTACAGATTTAGGCCTATGTCAAAAAACACCTATTACTTTATTTCAAGATAATCAAGGATGTATACAATTATGTAGGAATCCAACTTTTCATGCTAGAACCAAGCACATAGATATTAGACATCATTTCATACGTGAAGCTATAGAGAATAACTTAGTTGGCTTAGTTTACTATCCTACAGATGAAATGATTGCAGCCATATTTACCAAACAATAGCTAGAGACAAGTTTGAATATTTTAGGTCAAAATTAGAACTAGTCAGTATGAACATTTAGCTGAGTAAGAGTGTTGTAAAAGTCTGTAATTCCACCTAAATATTCACCTAACTTAGTCACTTAAATCACTACCCTCAAATTCTAGAGAATACTGACCAAATTCCTTGTCAGGATTTACTTAGAATATTTTCACCAAAATACCAGGTACCCAGAACACAAAAATTCTCAAAGTTGTCCAAACAGCCCCAAGCTTTGCACACATGTTCATAGGACCTTCTTTAACCTATTCTACATGTTTGTAGTGCCAAGACCAGGTAAAAGTATAAATACTACTTTTACATTCAATAAATCATTAAGTGAAAACCACATAATCTACTTGTTCTGCTAATCACTTCCAATATCTCCAAGACTCTTACAACACATGAAGCATAGTAGTACCTAGCCAATCAGATAGTGGTAATATGAAACCTCTATGCCATGTGGTTACCTCATATGGTAGAAGTATTGGATGGTTATGAAATCAGGATGGTCACATGACATAGGCACTGTTGGGGACACTTGCCTTATATGGTTACTATCTTATCTTGGCATCTTGGCAAGGAATAGGAATAGCTTGTACAATGGGTAAATAGTGATAAATAGTTTGCCAGGTAACATAGTAATAATTACATAGACAGATAGAAAATATTGATACTAATATAGGGGGGTAATGTTTTTTAGGGAAGGGAACATATGGGAATGAGCACATCTGCCTGTGGGTGTCACTGTGACCCCACTACACTGCAGAGATTCCCAATTGTCTACTTGACTGAGAGCTTGAGGAGCCTGCATTATTACCTTTGGTGGGCACACTGTTCACAGGGCCTTTTTTGGTTGTAGCTTCACTTGTTTCACTGAATGTCAAAGTAAGCTGTTATCTAACATTTCTTCTGCTGCTGTCAGCAGTAGGATTTGATTAGGTACTAGTCAACTTTGCTTTATTTTTGGGGGCTTAAATACAGAAGTGAGCTTAGCCAGAGGGTAAATGGTGATACTTATACATCTGTATAAGGTGCTACAATTTGACTTATAATGCTTACTATGGCTGGTCATCATTGAGTCTTACATTCATTTAGGTGCAATGACTCATATACAATACTGTTTTAAATTTACGTGAGTATTGATAACAAAATGCCATAATAGCATTACATTGTCAAGTGTCATACTGTTTGCTCCATGAACAAGACTACTTTGATTGAATACTGTAAGAGAAGACAAAAAAGACCATGTGACTATTGTAGCAAGCCTCTAAGCCATGAAGCATGTATACAGCATGGGAAGTATTACAAGGATCACAGCCAGTGTTTTGCACACAGGTCACACTTGACCATTCACCAGTCACTACTGTACCAGCAATATTTTGCCTGTCACCTTATACATCTTTAACAGCACCTGGCTGTACTTGTCACCTTGTGCAAACCAAGTGAGGTGAGCTTGTGATGCCCTTGGGCTCACCCCAGCCTTCTGAATATGGCATGCAGAGTGATAGCTCTGAAAAGGCAAGCTCCCTGATGCATTATGAACCTATCTCCCTTAACAACAGTATCCTGCATGAGCCTGGCAAGATCCCATTACGCAATGAGACAACACCCATGGAGAAATATGCCAATGATATTTTATGGAGTCAAGTGAGCCCAGTAATCCAACTACTGGGGAATGATGTGATGTTGTGGCTAGAGAAGTGGCACATTTCAACTAATATCAGTCATGGGGACCTTGAGGATTCACTACTGCTTCTTGCCAAAATCATCCCTGGATGCAACCTACCATGTATAATGTTTAAATGGACAACTGTCATGCAGCTGCCAAAAAATCACCCAGAGACTGTCCCAATACCAGTTTGTGTTAGCAGTTGCATGATATTCAAATCAGAAAATGCCGCCATTGCAAGGTGTCCTACTTGACAGGAGTCCACCACCATTGGGGAACACATTGCTCACACTCTGCATATATTCCGGTAATACCCTGTCTAAAGAAGCTCATGCAGTGCAACAAATATTGTGAAGCTATAAAGTACTGCACTTAGTAACAATCAAGGGCAAATATATTAAATATAGTTGATGGCAAACATTACAATAAGCCAAGAAGCAAGGGCTACTTTGAAAGTATGTACAACCATGCCTTTGCCTTGGCACTTGATGAACTTGAATTAAACTAGTACACTACCAGCAAATCCTGCTGGCTACTGATTCTCATCAACCTGAAGCTGCCATCTATTTTATAGTATGAGAGCAGAAAACTAATGGTAGGCTCATGGGTGTCTGAGCCTAAATCATTTTCTAACCTGGATGCTACCTGTAACCTTTTCTGGATGAGTTTTGTATGCTTTCTGGCAGGATATTGGTGTATGGCCTTTATGTCAAAGCCCATATTATTATCAGCAGGGGAGATACCCCAGCCATCAGCAAGATAGCCAGCTTTTCTGGGCACAATGGATGGCATTGCTGTCAAATGTGTGAGACCCAGGGGACCCACTCTGTAACACACACACTTTATTTTTACCCAAACATCAATACTAAGAACATTAGCTTTTTGTAATGAGGACATACAGAAGTCCGCATGCAATTGCAGTAAAGCTGGTAAGCTCTAAGCCATTGGCCAGAATATGGAATTAATTGGAAACTTGAGATACTTAACATAGAGGGTATCTGCTGGAGCAAAAGCTCTCCACTGGGAGTCACGCATTTGCTTTTCAGCAATATCCCTAAACTGATTGGCTAAATGAGCCTTTTGAGATACCAGAGAAATTATGAACTAATTGGCAAGATATTGCAGAGTATCTGCTACCATCAGTACTGCTCATGGGCTCCAATCAACATTTGAACACATAAGCAACTTTTCAAGTGCAAGGACTGAATGAACCAAATATGTATTGATTTAAGTGGCCTTCTGAAGCTATTTCCACCAAAAGTACACTGGAAGCATTGGCAGTAATATGTGAACATTCTGAAATATTTATCCAGAAGCAGATCATCAATGCCAACTTGACACATCTACAGCATTTTTGCAAGGAGTTTGTTGTCATGATCACATGACAACCATGAACACCCATGCCAAGTTTCAGCTTCCTAGCTCAATTTCTAAGAGATTCCTTCTGGAACCTTCTACCACCTTCCAGAAAGTTCCTGACCATTCCAAACCATTGTTACACAATGGAACATTCCATGGAAGCTTTCCATTGTATTTTTCATAGTCCAGTACCATATATGGAAATACCACGTCACATGACTTAGTCACGTGATCAGGTGACCCAATCCATTTCCCCATCCTGTCTCAGTGCCGTGTCATCTATGTCATTATCCCCAGTGCCATTGCTGTGCCTCACCCCGCAACCCCATTAGTATTAGCTAATATCTCTTGGCATCAGTATAGCCAAAAAGTATATATAGTCCTATCCCCCCTTAAGCATTCCTCAGTCTGATAAACACAGGTCTTGAATAAACAGCCTTGCCTTGAATCCTGCCTTGCCCTGAAGGTCTGCACCTAAGTCCTTTCCTGCCGTGCCTAGCTTTTCCTCCTGCCTTGTGTCTATTCATAACAGTTTTATCAGACTCTCCTGACTTACCTGTGGATCCCTGCCTTCTGCTCAAAGTTTGAAGAAAACTTGTAAAAGGAATACTCACCGTAAGTATCACCCATCATCTTTCCCTAGTCTTGTCCTATAAAGGCAAAGATACTTTATCTTTGTAAAACTATTGGTCAAAGCTGCATTCACTTTATTACCCTGCTGGTGGAGTTTACAGTTGTTACAGTACTGGAAGCTTTAGTACAATACTCTATCAAAGGATGTTGAAACCAGTACCTTCTGAAGTGACGCTAACTTATTTAAGTTGGGGATTGTGGCTCAATAGTTGTATTCTTGACATACTAGTGGCTTTACAAACCCACAACCTAGTTTAGCATATTCCAGTATTCCTTGCAAGTTCATCCGCCTTCCTCTGCTACCATGTCCAACCTAGAGCTGAACTTTGCCCAGCTCATGGCTGCCTTTACCCAACTGCAGCAAGACCATGTAGACCTCAGAAACACTCTTGCTCAGTTCCAGAACCAAAGTGCCCAGCAAACTAGCCATGTCCCAGTCTACCAAGAACCCAAGTATACTCCTGCTACCAAGTTCAATGGCTCTCAGAATGAATTCCGTGGCTTCATCAACATGGTGAAGAGCAATCTTGCACTCCAGCCCAACCGGTACCCCACTGACCAGGCCAAAGTTGGTTTCATCTCCAACCTGCTTACTGGTACAGCTCTCAAGTGGTTCTCCCCATTAGTGGAGACCAACTCTCCCCTCCTCAGAGACTACCAAGCCTTTCTCACTGAAATGGAGCTAACATTTGGTAACCTTGACCAAGCCAGAACTGCTGCCAACAAGATCAAGACCCTCAAACAAGGGAACAAACCAGCATCAGTCTATGCCTCAGAATTCCAACAACTCTCCAGTGACCACAGCTCCTGGGGTCAAGCAGCCTTGATAAGCCAATTTCAAGATTGCCTTAATGATGAAGTTTGTGATCTGCTACTCACACTCCCAGATCCAAATACATTGGTTGAAGCTATGCACCAAGCAATCCAGTGTGATAACAGAGTATTTCAGAAGAAGCAAAAGAATTGTCAAAGACACATTCCTGTTGCAGTCCCAGCTCCTCCTGCTCCCCAAGTCACTCCAGAAGATCCTATGCAGATTGATAGTGCCAAATACAAGAAACTATCAAAGAGTGAAAAGTCCAGACGTCAACAAGCCAACCTCTGTCTATACTGTGGCCAACCAGGTCACTTTGCCAAGTCCTGCCCCAACAAGAAGTCCAGCTTCAAGCTGATGCAGTCCTCCAGCAACCAACCTGATCCAGATCTGCCGGGAAACTCCAATGTCCAGTTGCACTGACAGGCTTGCAACTGGACCCACCCATGAAAATCCAGCATATCCAAGAATCTTCCTTTGCCACAAAATCTATCCAGTCCTTGAGAATGCCTGTCAAAATCCAGATCCCTGACTCTGGTCCTGTCCCAGCCCTAGCCCTGATTGATTCCGGTGCTTCATCCTGTTTCATTGACCAAGCCTTTGTCCAGAAGCACTCTATTCCTGTTACCTTGAAATCCTGTCCAGTCCAAGTAGAAGTTATTGATGGAAGATCACTCTCCTCTGGTGCCGTTACCCATGAAACATGCTTACTCCAGCTGTCCAGTACTGCCCACCAAGAAAGAATCGCCTTCAACATCATCAACTCACCACACTATCCTATTGTGCTTGGAAGCTCATGGTTGAGCTACCACAATCCAAGTATTGATTGGAAATCCAAGATCCTGTCATTCACCAGATCCCACCAAGTCAACTCCATGAAATCTCTAGACCCTGATAACCGTGAAAAGACGGTTGCCAACAGTTCAACAGCCCAAGATACCTTGCCAGCTGAAGGAGCCCCCTCAGCAACTATACCAGCCAAGTACCAAGAGTTTGCCCATGTCTTTGACAAGAAGAAAGCAGAACTCCTCCCTGACCATTGGCCTTATGACTGCCCTATTGACCTTGAAGATGGAAAAGTCCCTCCATTTGGCCCAATATATAACCTCTCCCAGCCAGAGTTGAAAGAACTCCATGGTTATATTCAAGAAAACCTCCAGAAGGGTTTTATTCAGCACTCCAAATCACCTGCTGGAGCCCCAATCCTCTTTGTCAAGAAGAAGGATGGCACCCTCAGAATGTGTGTGGACTACCGTGCTTTGAATAAGATCACAGTCAAGAACCGCTACCCCCTGCCCCTGATCAACAAACTGTTGGATCAGCTATCTGCTGCCCAAGTCTTCACCAAGATAGACTTGAGAGGAGCTTACAATCTTGTCAGAATCAAGCCTGGTGATGAATGGAAAACTGCCTTTTGCACAAGATATGGTCACTTTGAGTACAAAGTAATGCCATTTGGCCTCACCAATGCCCCTGCTGTGTTTCAACACCTCATGAATGACATATTCCGTGAATACCTTGACCAGTTTGTGGTAATCTACCTTGATGATATTCTCATATACTCCAAGAGCCAAGATGAACATGATGAACATGTCAAGAAAGTATTGAGAAAACTAGACTCTGCCGGTCTCTATGCCAAGCTAGAGAAGTGTGAATTTGACCAGAGAGAAGTGGAATTTCTTGGTTACCTCATCAGCCCTGAGGGAACAAGAATGGACCCAAAGAAAGTTGACTCAGTCCAGTCCTGGAAAACTCTAAGCTCAGTCAAGGAAGTACAATCCTTCCTGGGATTTGCCAACTTCTATTGCAGGTTCATAGCCAACTACTCCAAGATAGTTACCCCTCTGACAAAGCTTACCCAGAAGAACACACCTTTTGCCTGGAACGAGGAGCAATCCAGCTCATTCAACCAACTCAAGAAATCTTTCCTGAAGGCCCCTCTACTTGCCCACCCTGACCTTGAGAAGCAATTCATAGTGGAGACTGATGCTTCTGATTTTGCCCTTGGTGCCATACTCTCCCAGTATGATGAGGACAATGTGTTGCACCCCATTGCATTCTACTCTTGCAAGTTTTCCCCTGCAGAGATCAACTATGATATCTATGATAAGAAGTTGCTTGCCATCATTGTAGCCTTTGAGCAATGGAGACACTACCTGGACGGTGCAAAACACAAAATCAAAGTCTTCTGTGACCATAAGAACCTTGAGTACTTTGCAACTTCCAAAGTACTAAACCAGAGACAAGCCAGATGGTCACTTTTCCTGTCCAGCTTTGACTTTACTATCACCTATAGACCTGGTGCAAAACAAGGAAAGCCTGATGCCCTGTCCAGAAAAAAGGAATATGCCCTGGAAGAGGGAGATGATGCCTGTTGGCAAATGGAACACCCATTGCTGAGCAAGAAACATTTTGAGATTCTTGCCACCCAGTCCTCAAGTCTTGTCATCCCTTCATTCCTAGTAAGGATATCAGAAGCCCAAGCCTCTGATATGACTTCCAACACTGTGAAGAAATATCTGGAATCCCCAATTGGGCCCCCTCCCAAGTTCCCAAACATCCAGAACCTGCATTTGGTAAACAACCTCATCTACCACAAGCAGCAGCTCTATGTCCCAGACCTTGCCACCCAGCTAGACATCATTAAGTCTCGGCATGATTCAATGGCTGCAGGCCACTTTGGTACTGCCAAAACCTTGAATGCTATCAAAAGAGATTTCTGGTGGCCTATAATGATAACTCTTATCAAAGAGTACATTCTGACTTGTGATATTTGCAACCGTGCAAAACCAGCCAGACACCAGCCCTATGGACTTCTTCAGCCCTTGCCTATCCCAGAACACCAATGGAGATCTATATCTATGGACTTCATTACTGACCTCCCTGAGTCATGTGGCTTCAATGCTATACTTGTAGTGGCTCACCGGCTGACCAAGATGGCTCACTTTATCCCTTGCTGTAAGAACACTGATGCAAAAGAAACTGCTGCTTTAGTCCTGAAGAATATTTTCCGCCTTCATGGTATCCCCAGTGATATTGTGTCAGATAGAGGCCCACAGTTTGTGTCCAAGTTTTGGAAACACTTCATGCAATACCTTGGTGTTCAAGTCAAGCTCTCTACTGCCTTCCATCCACAGTCTGATGGCCAGACTGAAAGAATCAACCAGATTCTAGAGCAATACCTCCGGTGCTATATCAATTACCAGCAAGACAATTGGGTTGATCTACTCCCTGTTGCTGAGTTTGCCTACAACAACTCAAGCCATAGTGCAACCGGTTTTACACCATTCTATGCAAACTATGGATTCAACCCTCAGTTTGATATCCAGATTCCAACAAACCCAATGAGCCCACACGCAGCTGAACATGCCCAAGCAATCCAGGACATCCAGATACCCTCAAGGAAGAACTATCCTTAGCTCAGGAAAGCTACAAGAAATTTGCCAATCTAAAACGGCATCCCAGCCCTGATCTTAATGAAGGAGATTTTGTATGGCTGCTCAGAAGAAACATCAGCACCAACCGCCCTTGTGACAAGTTGGATTTCAAGAAACTTGGTCCCTTCAAGATCAAGAAGAAGCTTAGCCCTATAGTATATCAGCTACAGTTACCAGCAAGTATGAAAATCCATGATACTTTCCATGTTTCCCTCCTGGAGCCGCATTGTAGGAACACATTGCCAAACCGGCAAGAAGCAAAGCCCCAAGCCATCCAGGTTGACCAACATCAAGAATTTGAAGTTAAACAGATTCTAGACTCCAAGTATATCCGGTCAAAGCTGTACTACTTAGTAGACTGGAATGGTTATGATCCTAGTGACCAAACATGGGAACCAGCTACCCATCTCACTAATTGTCAAGAACTAGTCACCCAGTTCCACCAACAATATCCTGCAAAACCTGCCCCACAGGGAAACAGAGCTTTGCCTGGAAGAGGAGAATAGTATCATGATCACATGACAACCATGAACACCCATGCCAAGTTTCAGCTTCCTAGCTCAATTTCTAAGAGATTCCTTCTGGAACCTTCTACCACCTTCCAGAAAGTTCCTGACCATTCCAAACCATTGTTACACAATGGAACATTCCATGGAAGCTTTCCATTGTATTTTTCATAGTCCAGTACCATATATGGAAATACCAGGTTACATGACTTAGTCACATGATCAGGTGACCCAATCCATTTCCCCATCCTGTCTCAGTGCCGTGTCATCTATGTCATTATCCCCAGTGCCATTGCTGTGCCTCACCCCACAACCCCATTAGTATTAGCTAATATCTCTCGGCATCAGTATAGCCAAAAAGTATTTATAGTCCTATCCCCCCTTAAGCATTCCTCAGTCTGATAAACACAGGTCTTGAATAAACAGCCTTGCCTTGAATCCTGCCTTGCCCTGAAGGTCCACACCTAAGTCCTTTCCTGCCATGCCTAGCTTTTCCTCCTGCCTTGTGTCTATTCATAACATTTGTAGCATGTTTGAGCGGCTATATTGCAAACATAAAGCTGAACATGTAGATCTCTGACACTACCATATCTACTTTCTACTTTATCTGGCTTGGTGTCTGGAGAATATTGGGTCTGGCTTCCCCTTTTTGAAGTCTCTTGTAGAGCAATGTGTAGAGAGATAGGAAGACAAGGCAAGTAGCTGGTACTACCATATCCTAATCTCATCAAGAATATTACTTTCAAGTGCATCATGGATGTGATGAGCTGGCATATGGAGGACAGCCAGGAAGAATTGGAAAATGCTGAGGACAGATGTGCACATGGAGACACCAATGCCTAAAGTAGTAAGAAGCTAAGGAGCCCCAATGCATGGGTAATCAGTTAAGTAATGCAAAGTTGGGTTGGGTGCAACAAGCAACTAATTTCTATTAGCAGGACTCTACCGGAGTATGCCAGGTTTCTTTTGGTCACAAGCTAATTTCTACACCATTCAATGCAGATTTCACACAAAAAAGAGCTAGAGTGCACCTAACAGGGGGCTATAATCCAGCAGGGAGAAGGAATATATTGACTATATATCAAAAAGGTTGTTGCACATATTCAGGAGGTTTTCATGGTAGAAGTGCTGGCAGCCAAGCAAATGTTTGCAAGATGTATATGTTACCAGCAATACAAGATATATGGCAACTTTGTAAGTATCACACTAAAAAGCTGTAAAGTTAAGGTGATAGAAGTGTGTCAATTGTGGCAGGTATGCACATATGTAGGGGTTAGTATGCAGGAGTCCATATTTTTTTTGACTCAAACTATATGTGAAATACCCAAGGGAGTAGTGGGTAAGCAAATAAGCAGGAGTGATTCTACAGTGAAATATATTAATTGTGCAAGAGGAGGTAAAAAAAGGAAATACCATTTGGTATATTGGTACAGTAGCATTATACAGAACTAGCTGCAGGCCACTATACTGCCATAATGATACCATTGGAAGCTTGTGTTGAGGCTTTCAAAACACTGTTGAGTTTTTTGCCATATGAGGTAATTAGTTGTACTGGCTGGTTGGATCCTCTCCAATAGTTGCATTGCACACAAAGACTGCAGCAATGCCATGCAATCCCTGGCCAAACACCACCCAAACAACTTATTGTTTTTCAACTTTATATGATGGTAAAATTAGCCATATGCCATTATAATCCCATCAGAAGATTGTGTTGAGGGTCATTAATTCCAAGCTGCTGGTATTATAGCAGTCTCCTGATGGGATTCTGACAGCTAATCTGGATTAGATTCACCCACAGAACCAATTTATTTTCATAGGGAGTTCTGAGGTTTATTCTCTACCATTGTCAGAGCATATTTTCTTGATTTTTTCACCAGTTTCACCCTCCCCCATGGCCCTAGACTCCTTGACCCACACAAAGCTTCCTCCTTTCTCCCCATGAGGTCAACCCATATGTATGTTGCATAATCAATTGTAAATGTGATAAAATACTTCATCCTCTCTAAGGATAAATTTTGCATAAGCTCACACAAATCTGAGTGAACTAGATCTAGTTTTTTCTTAGTTTTGTTTAATGCAGAGCTCTTGAACAGTTGTCTGGCTTGTCTCCCATATATGCAGGCCTTATAGTGCTTGAAACCT
Source organism: Basidiobolus meristosporus CBS 931.73 (assembly GCA_002104905.1). Taxonomy (NCBI): domain Eukaryota; kingdom Fungi; phylum Basidiobolomycota; class Basidiobolomycetes; order Basidiobolales; family Basidiobolaceae; genus Basidiobolus; species Basidiobolus meristosporus. Next base: position 46,676 of record MCFE01000496.1, on the reverse strand, counting down.
GCTGGGGAATCAGTTTTTACTCCAGATATTAGCTGATATTTGATCATTTTGCTCAAATAATCAAAACTGACTTGTCTCAGTCTCCTGTACCAAAGGAATGATGTTTCCTCATTTAAGTTACTTGAATTGGCCTCCAGATATGATGAAACATATGTCAATTTGTATAGATTCTGATTTTGGATGCCCAATGCAATTTTGGCACCATTTTGTCAATCATCCTGCAGCCAGCATTGGCAAAGCTGAAACTGGATCCTACTGTTATGGTCTTGCTTAGAAATAGCAGATTCTTAGCTGCTTCTGATACATAGTGCATTTCTCTGAAGGTAGGTGTATGGCTTCTTTCACTACTTCTAAGGTTTACATTGAAAGTACCCTCTCCAGCTAAATCAAGGATTCTATTATCACCCATGCAAATCTTTTTAATTAGAATATCTGGATGTTGGGTAAAAGTTCCTTCTGGTGCATAATGTGTTGAAATGCTCTAGAGTCAAAATACCACATGTGAGAAATCTTGTTTGCGGTCATACTTAGTGCAGATACCAATAGTTTAACTTCAATTGTTTCAGCACTTTCATATTCATGCTTTTTCTGCTGACTATCTCTCTTTTTGAGGCCCCGGTCTAATATGTGTCCTTTCCTTTAGCAGTAGTTGCAAACAGGTTGGTATTGCCTTTGAAGTGTCTTGGGTATCTTCTTCACTGGTTATCATTGCTTATCAAAGCATTTACTTTTTCCTCCTTGTGAGTGTATGATTTTTTTAATTCTTCATCCAGGAGCCTCTATATATGTAATCTGAGGTCAAATCTTTGGTTCTAGACTCTAGAGCTGATACAAGGCCCTGAAACCTGTCTGGCTTGCTATTCAACATGTTAACTATCAAATTTACATCAGTAGTTGGTACACCCATAGAATCCATCCAACTGCTAGCAGGGTATTCTGCTAATTAGATTTTTCATTTCTTCTCCTGGCAGCTTCTTTGTAGTAAAGAGCTTTTGTCTATGATACATTTTCTTAGCAGCTGAATAGGACTGGTAGATGTTTACTAATACTTTCCAGGCATTCACTGCTGCTTTTGCTCTTGAGCATTGAACTTGCAATCTGTTTTTAACAATAAGGCAAAAACAGTTAAAGACACTTTGTTCTTACTTCTGGTACTTCAAGGCTTCCTCTCCTACACTTTTAGGAGGGCATCCTTCTCCCATGACAAGATTCCAAAGGCCTCTCTCTTGTAGCAGTATCTTCATCTTCACCTTCAACACTTGGTAGTTAAATGCATCCAACTTTTCAGTTGAGGGAAGACTTCCAGTAGTAGCAGTAGTAAACATTGCACAGAGTGACAGCTTGGGGCTCATACCCTGCTGTAAGAGTCTTGGAGATATTGGAAGTGATTGGGAGAACATGTAGATCATGTGGTTTTCACTTAATGATATATTGAATGTAAAAGTGGTATTGATACTTTGACATGGTCTTGGCATAACAAACATGTGGAATAGGCTTAGGAAGGTCCCAAAAATACTTGTGCAAAGTTTGGGGCTGTTTAGACAACTTACAGCATCTTTGTGCTCTGGGTACCTGATATTTTGGTGAAAGTATTCTAAGTGAATCCCAACAAGGAGCTTGGTCAGTATTCTCTAGGATTTGAAGATAATGATCTAAGTGACAAAGTTAGATGAATATTTAGATGGACTTACAAACTTTAATAATACAGCAAGGGCATTTGATGAGGAAGCTGCATGCAAACAATTCTGCATGCAATTTGCACAGTATGGACTTGATGGATCCATCTGGGCCTCAGCTTTGGTAATAAAGGAGATTTTGAATGGGTTTTTGCCTCAGATTACTAATGTACTGAGTGATATATTAGTAGAGCAAGTGGCTCCCAAGAGCAAATACACAGGACTTATCAAGGCAACAGTTCCAAAGTATCAGACAGTGGGTAAGTAAGTACCTTGAGGAATAAGTAGGTGAGCTTCAAATAAAAGAATACAGTCTGCATACAACTGCATCTGGATTATGCCATCATGCCTTGCTCAATTCCCTACCATCCCTCACAGCACCAGCACACCTGCGCACATCATGCAAAAATTCAGAATTCCCCATATATAGTTACCTAACTTAGTCATTTAGATCATTACCTTCAAATCCTAGAGAGTACTTACCAAATTACTTGATGAGATTTAGTTGCAATATTTTCACCAAAATATCAGGTATCCTGAACACAGTAATTCTCAAAGTTGCCCAAACAGACCCAAACTTTGCACACATGCTCTTGGGGCCTTCCTAAACCTACTATATGTGTTTGTTGTGCCAAGACAATGTAAGAATATATATACTATGCTTACATTAAAAAAAATAATTAAGTGAAAACCATATCATCTACTTGTTCTCCCAATCACTTCCTGTATGTCCAAGACTTTTACACTACATCAGTTCAATTTATACCAACACCCTTTACAAGAGCACCATACACTGGGTCACCACATGTAGTTCAAAGCAAAATTACCAGAACTTGCCAAACTGCTTGATTAGACAAAAGTCAATTGGGGCAGGCCAAGTTGCATCAACATGTGGCATCACATCAGACTCTTACCAGAACTTGCCAAACTGCTTGATTAGACAAAAGTCAATTGGGGCAGGCCAAGTTGCATCAACATGTGGCATCACATCAGACTCTGCCAAAGACCATGCCTATGCATCAAGCTGTACCTGTGCATGCCATTATACCTGACCATCAGCAAGTTACCTATGATGAACAGACTGGCAATGACCCACTTGAAGTGCCTCCACCACCTGAGCCTATGGTAAGTAAAAGAATGCATCAGTGTGTTGCACTTCAGGCTGGTTCTGTAACATCATCTAGAGCAACTCAGTACAGCCAAGCTCCAGCACTGCACTCATCAACCAGGAAGCAAAATGCTGACTACAAGTACAAAGAGGCCCAGACAATAGTTGACAAGGAAATAGCTTAGGTACACAAAGTAAATCACTACCATATGCTTCAGTAGTCATCCCTGTGAGAAAAAGGCCTAGGAGAAAATGATACAATGGCATTGAATTGCTATCATTTGTCATTATTTAAACAATGCATTTTTTTTGCAATCATGTTGAGTCATTGCAAACCAGTGATCACTAAATCCTGAAACAAGTAATAATAAGGTAAGAATATTCTAATTAAGTCCCAACAAGGAGTCTAGTCCGTATTCTCTTGGATTTGAGGGTGATGATCTAAGAGATCAAGTTAGGTGAATGTATAGATGGAATTACAAATTTTTACAACACAAGTAGCACTTGGACAAAGTAACTGTGAAAGACCAGGCAGTGATAACAGAAATGGGGGGAGAAGTCAATCTAAGCCAGAGACAGGGAAGCTTGAGAAAAAAGCAGCAGTTCCTGCCAATTAATACTGTGAGCCCAGAACCGACTAAGTCCCATAATAGCCAAGAAGAATAACCAACAAGAAAACAGCTGTTTTCACAAGAGCAAGAAGCACAGCCAGTTGAGCTACACTCCAGTGAGGTGGATGAGTTTGCATAGAAAGGCAATTTTTTTACCACAGCCTCCATTTTCTTCATAGTTGGCTGAGTGGAAATCCCACTGACAGAAAAGTAACAACATCAAGAACTCAAAAGGTTATCACAATGCCTTTTGTGGAGTTTTGGAACATTAGGCTTGTTCCATTGTGCCATTGATCATAGTGCCAGAAAGTGCTGTATATTTTGTTATTAATTTGATATTTTAGGGTCATATGCGTGTCAATTTTGATCCCAAATTGGCACTGTATGGCACCATCTGGCACTCTGTGGCATGATCAGGCCCCATCTGGCATGCTATGGCACTATTGGGCACTATGATCAGCTGGAACAATGGACCAAGTCCATTAACAGGCACACCATGAGGTTGCAGCACTTCTTCAAGAGCAGTGCTCAAGAAAACATGCTTGAATATTGCAAGGACTTATTGCAAAGGCTGGCTGAAGATTGGGATGTATGGGAGCCAGTGAATGAACAATGGCATAAAGCCATAGGGTTCCCACTAAAGTTGTGGAAATAGAGTGTTAAGCAGAAATACTTGTCAAGTGGTGGATTTTGATGTATTTACTTGTTGAGTGTGGGGTTGGGCTTAATGTTAGTGTAGGGTATAGCAGCTTGTGCAGGTCAATACAATTGGTAATTGAGGTACAACTGAAGTTAGGGTTAGGGTTTTAATGAAGTTACTTGCTGAGTGTGAGGTTGGGCTTAATGTTAGTGTAGGGTATAGGGACTTGTATATGTCAACACAATTGGCAATTGAGGTACAACTGAAGTTTCAACAGAAATAAATGAATTTGTATGCATGAAAAGTAAGAGAAACAGCTCAGTCAGGAAGTAAGGAGTGTGAAAAAGAAGCAATAGCCAATCAATGCACACAAATGTAGGAGATGATAGAGTGTCTGGGATCAGAAAGTGAAAAAATTGGCAGAGAACCAATTAAAAGCCACTTTTGCACTATTGTGATGAAAAATTTGACCAAGTTTATTATGAAATCTGGGATGCAATTATTTTTTGATGGTCTTTGCTGAGTGTCCTGATGGGATCATTACCTCTTGGTCATGGGACTCAGAATCTGTGATGGCCTTTTGATTGGTTCATCACAACAATTTCTCATAGGGATATGTCATTCTAACTAAGGGTAATTTTGCATTAGTCCACATAAATGTGAGGGTATTAGATCTAATTTTTCTTAGTGCTGATCAACCCAGAGCTCTTTGACATTATTCTGGCTTGTTTCTCATTTATGTAGGCTTTAAAGTGCTTCAATATGGCTTGGGGTCAGTTTGTACTCCAGCAACTAGCAGATTTTTAGTCATAAATAGTCAAATTGATGTGTTCAAATCTCCTGTGCCAAAGTGTTTGTGTTTCATCATTAAGGTTGCAAATATTAGCTTGCCAATATGATGGAATAGAAGTCAGCTTATATTGATTCTGATCTTTGATACCCAAAGCAAGATGAGCACCATTCCAATTAGGGATCCTACATCAAGAATTGTCAAAACTAAAGCTGAGTCCTTCTGCTGTTGCCTAGCTTACAGATAGTAGGTTCTTGGCTATTTCTGGTACATAGACTACTTCTTTGAGGGTGCATATGAGGCTTCCTTCACTACTTCTGAGGTTGACTTGGATTGTTCCCTCTCTAACTGCATCAAATATTCTATTGTCACCCATGAAAACCTTCTTGATTGCAATTTCTTGATATTGGGTAAAAAGTTCATTTTGGTGTGTGAAGTACTGAGATGCTCCAGAGTCAGTATACCACATCTATGAATACTTCTTTGTAGTCATATTTGTTGCAGATATGAATACTCTATCATCAGTTGTTGCTGCATTCCCATATTTAGGCTTTTTAGCTGATTATTACTTGTTTTGAGGCACCAGTCTGATGTGTGACCTTTTGGTTTGCATTAGCTGCAAAACAGGTTGCTGTTGCTTTTAAGTAATCTTGAATACCTCTTTTGTTGGCCACCAGTGCTGATTAAAGCATCTTCTTCCTTCTCATTGGCACTTGATTTTTTTAATTCTCTGTCCAAGTTCCTTTCATATACATAATGAAAGATTCAATCTCTAGTTCTGGACTCTGGGGCAGATACAAGGCCCTGAAACATATCTTTCAGGCTATTCAGGATGGTAACAATCATGTTTTCATTAGTAGTTTGTATGCCACTGATTCTGTCATAATACCCATTAAGGTAGTTCTACTAACTTAGATTATTAATTTCTTCTCCTGGCAGCATCTTTTTAGTAAAGGATTTTCATCCAAGATACATTTTCTTGGCCACTGAACATGGCTGGTAGGGGTCTTTTAATGCCTCCCAGGCATTCTTTGTTGTTTTTGCTTGTGTACATTGAATTAGCAATTTGTCTTTGACATTAAGGCATATGCAGTCAAAGGCACTTTGTTCTTTCTTCTGATACTTGGAGGCCTCCTCTCTTACAATTTTAGGAGGGCATTCTTCTCCCATAACAGTATCCCAAAACTCTTTCCTGCAACTGCATCTTCATCTTCACCTTCCACACTTGGTTGTTAGATCCATCCAACTTTTTAGCAATGGGAACATTTCCAGTGATAGTGGTGGTAGACATTGCAGAGTGTGACCGCTTGGGGCTTATAACCTGTGGTAAGAGTGTTGGGGATATTAGAAGTGATTGGGTGAACAAGTAGACTTAGTGGTTTTCATTTATAAATTTATTGGATGTAAAAGTGGCATTTATACCTTTACATGGTCTTGGCAAAACCAATACATTGAGTATGTTTAGGAAGGCCCAAAGAGCATCTGTGCAAAGTGTGGGGCTGTTTGAACCACTCTGATAGGTCTCAAGTTCTAGGCACCTGATATTTTGTTGACAATATTCTAAGTAGATCCCAACAAGGAATTTGGTCAGTATACTCTAAGATTTGTAGGCAATGATCTAAGTGACTAAGTTGGGTGAATATTTAGGTGGAATTGCAAATTTTTACAACACTTTGCACACATGCACTTTGGGCCTTCCTAAATGTACTCAATGTATTGGTTTTGCCAAGACCATGTAAAAGCATAAATATCACTTTTACATCCAATATATTATCAAGTGAAAACCACCAAAACTATATATCTCCAAGACTTGTACAGTAGTTAGATCCATCCAACTTTTCAGTAGAGGGAGAAATTCCAGTGATAATAGTAGTGGACATTCCAGAGGGCAACAGCTTGGGGCATATAGCCTGTTTTAAGAGTTTTGGAGATATTGGAAGTGGTTGGGAGAACAGGTAAACTATGTGGTTGTCACATAAGAATTTATTGAATGTATAAGTAGTATTTATGCTTTGACATGGTTTTGGCAAGGAAAGCACAGAGAATATATTTAGGAAGGTTCCAAGAGCATGTGTGTAAGGTTTGCGTTGCTTTAGACAACCTTGCAAAATCTCATGTTCTGTGTATCTGATATTTTGGTGAAAATATTCTAAGCCAATCCTAACAAGGAATTTGGTCAGGATTCTCCAAGATTTGTAGGCAGTGATCCAGGGGACTAAGCTAGGTGAATGTTTTGGTGCAATTACAAATGCTTACAACACCTGGGACCTTCCTAAACCTTTTTTACATGCTTGTTTGCCAAGAGCTTGCCAAAGTATAAATACTACTTTTGCATCTAATTAATCATAACTCCCAGCCTGTAGAAGATTGGATTAGGGTTGGATGAAAGATCAATATAGAATCCCAATTGGATTATGCTGGCCCACATTTGAATATGTCAGATGCGTAGTTCAGTCACCGGCTCTCATATGAGCAATGAGACCATGAATGTGGTGGAAAGACAGAAATGTCAGAAAAGCCCTTGAAAGTTAGGAGTTCCAGATTCCATGTGATCAGGATGCAGTGGCTCTACACTTTGCAATACCTGAAATGAAAAGCACACTTGCTTCAAGCAGTATCCTCCCCTACACCACTGGAAATGGATACCTCTGTGATTTGGCAACCTGAGCAAAAACAATCATACAACCAAAAGCCCCAGGTGCAAGGGGATTTGTTGATGCCATTTGGAACCGCTTGGCCACAAGTAACCCCCTTGATGCACCATTGACGCCAAAATTCCGAACCGTTTGTCAAAAGCATCTCCAGATTCTGTGCACGGTAATGTATGTGGCTGGAGTTCTGGTGATAGTCACTGATATACACTGTGTCCCGGTGGTTGTGTGCTCACCATATCCATGGTTTGCGGAAGGCGGCATGCCCGAATTGCTCACAGCACCAACGCCATCACCAGGGAGAAGCATACGGGGAGTATGCCGACGTAGCATATCCCACGCCAGATCATCCACCAGGGGAGGTCTGGCTCCGAAAGATTCCCCATCCACTTCAAGAAATTAGAAAGCATAGCGAACAAACGAGTCCGACCCTTAGAGTGGCGCAATCCACCCGGACAAACAGCGCCCTTACCATATTCGATCGGGGGGATTTTTCGTCCAATCGTGACGGGTGCGATCGTGTTCTAATTCTTAGGAATAGAGTGGAATGGATTCTTTCGAAGAGGGTTGGAAGCCAGCTCCACCGTATCCAAGGGAGATCCTCCTACCGCAGCAAAGGGGGGGGGAGGATTTCCAGCCCACGATTGAACCTATCAAGCGGTTAAGCCAATTAAAACCCAACTCTTCCACGCTATATATGTACCGGTCGGATTTCCCTCGGTAGGATTCCCAACTTACCACCCCCCCCCCTCGAGAGCAACCTTCTCCCCTTTGAAAAACATGTCCAGAGGTGTGCGTGGTCCTCGGTCCGCTTTGACCAGTTTCCTTGAGGTAAGTCTAGGTTCGTTTGTGTAGTTGCCCTCGCTCGTTTGGTTTGACCGGGTCCCGTCCTGAAGGAAAAAGGCATCACCGCGAGACACCGTCGCCGCCAGAGAGAGGCTTTGGAGGCGCAGATCGAGCAGCAGGCAGGTACTTCGGCAAGTGCCAGCTCCAGCAGTGCAAATGTCCCCGTCGAGATCGCGGAGGAAGAGGTGGAGGAGGAGACACCCGAAGCGGAAACCATCACCATGGAAGTGGAAGAAGCCACTAGCAGGAGACGTAGCTCTGGCAAGAAGAAAGCCCCCGAAGACGACGACGACGACGACTTTCTGGCCGACATCAAGAGCCCGTCCAGAAACCGGGCCTACAGTTCCGGAAACGGGATCGAATTCTGCGGCCAATGTCGCTGCCGCTTCATGACGAATAGCTCGACCAAGGTAACCAGAGCCGGGAAACTTTGCCCCGCTTGCGCCGAGGGTAAGAAGACGCCCAAGAATGCCAAACCAAGAAAGAGAAAGCGAGCCAACAAACTTGGCAAGGGTACTGTCTTCTGGGATGAAGACGGAGTGGTCCCCACTCTGCAAGATATCTGTATCAAGGTATTGTTGTGTGTAACATATGAGGGAATCTACATGCTGCTGACTCTATACCAGATTATAGGTCGGTATATCGATGACGTCGAGACGCTAGGGGATATAGGGGATTACAATATGGATAAGATCGCTCAGATCATTAGCAAACATCGACAACTAAACAACCATACGCTGAAGTTGTTCTTGGACCCGATTCACCAGGAACTAAGTCTCTACGACTGTACAAGTAAGCAAACCATTTTCCACCGCTGTCGACTCTAAGGCATAACCCGTCTATTGAACCATGTAGAACTGGACCAAACCGGACTCTCTGGCATCGCTCACTTCTGTCCCAACCTGGTCAGCCTTTCGCTCAACTACTGTGGTCGGATGAACGATGATATTCTCAAGCTGTATACGACACGCTTCACACAATTGAAGTCCCTTTCCCTGGGTGGGGCATTCTTGATCACAGACCAGGGATTTATCGCCATGTTGGAGGCGCTTGGCCCACAGTTAGAGAAGTTCTGCGTGGAACATACGGCCAAGCTATCCATCCAAACCGTAGAGGTGTTGTCGGAAAAGTGCCCCGAGCTTCGGGAAGTGAGGTTGGTTCGGTGCGGAAAAATGGACGACCTCTCCTTGAAACCCCTCGAAAAACTGACCAAGCTGGAGATTCTCGACATCAGTTATCCCGGGACCTCCCCTACCGACGACACCCTGATCTCCATCCTTAACCATGTTGGGTCGAACCTCACCTACCTGGGGGTCTCCGACTGCCAGCTGCTCACCGACCGATTCCTCTTGGACGGTGTTCGACCATGCTGCCCTCGCTTGAGAGAACTCCATATCGCCGGCTGCTCGGGCATCAGCAACTCGGGCGTCAAGGAGCTCTTCACGGACTGGACGTTGAACGAGGGGTTCACGGGCATCAACCTAGCGCGCTGTACAACCCTCGATGACGAAGTGCTGGATGCGGTGATCGGGCACAGCAAGAGCGCCCTACAGTACTTGAATCTGAACGGTCTGGACGAGCTGAGCGAAGAGGGACTGACCAGGTTCGCATCGGCCAAGTGTGAGAATCTACAGGAACTAGACCTCTCGTGGTGTCGGGCGGTGAACGACGATATCATCGGTGCGTTCGGGCAGAACTGCCCCGCGCTGCAGAGCTTGAAAGTGTGGGGCTGCCACCGGGTCACCGAGTGCGCACTTCTTCCCAAGCAGGTGAAGATCATTGGAAGAGAATGTGATACGCTATAGAGTGGGCAAGGACGTATTCGAACGAGGTAAACGACCCGGTGGAACTGTGCTCCCACCAAGTGACCGACGAAAACTTTGTTAGAGGGGTGGGTCAGATCGAGCCCAGTGATGTAGATGCTCACCAAGCAGCCAAACCTATCTAGTTGATCCCCCATCAGCCGCAACTCAACTCCCCTTACCACCACCCTCCTCAATAACTCAATAAACGGCCCCCCTCCCCTCGTTGCTCTGATCAAGTACCCGTTCTGACCACCAGATAGAATCCATGAATCCCTCGGAACCACGAGGGGAAGAGATTCGCCAGGTTTCACCCGGCCGGAACCTCGACAAATCAATCCACCCGACGACGGATAACCTTCAGGGACAGATTGCAAATGCGAAAGCTCCTCTATTTATTAATGATAAATGATGTATATATTCAACGGATTTGCGTGAGTATATGGGTGTGTGTGCTCCGGGTTAAGATGAAGTATCGATCGAGTTTTGGATCGTTCCTATTGGACATTGGGGGGGGGAAAGACGAGATGAAAATGGCTTTCAGGGCGAGAATCGTTGGATGAATTGCACGCAGCTCTTTTTGATGGCCGGACTGGCGGGGACGAAGTGACTGTGGACAGCACGGAGGCCAGGGCAGAGGTCGGAGTAAGGGCGAGGGCGAGAGCAAGAGCAAGAGTAGGAAAGGGAAATAGAACGGGCCGGGTGGTTAGAAATGATATGGTGGAGTCGAGGTAATGAGATCGGATTTACCCTCCGTCGTGGTACAAGCTGGTGGAGTTGCGGAAGCCTTTGGAGAGTGCCTCGCTTTTCTCTGAACGTGCGGGTTCACGGGTTAGTAGCTATACTGGATTGATGAAGTGAAACCCCCCGGAACGAACCTATGGAGACCACAGTGTCGTAGCGACCAATCAGGTGTAGGCTGGGCATGCTCAGTGGGGTGGCGAACAGGGGGGAGTACTTGGGGGCCGCAGGTAAATAGCCACCAATGAAAATGCCAAAGCGGAATGGTGGATGAAGGCACTTCTCGGTGAGGGGTTGGCTGCCTTCTAGCAGTGCGGACAAGATACCGGCCGTCGCAGCACCTGGATGGGGGGGATGGTCATTGATCAAGTAGTTGATTGGAGAAGCCAGAAATTCAGGTACCTTGTGAGAAGCCAATGATACCATCGAAGGGTCCCTGGGAATGACCAATAAGGGTCAGGTAAAGGCTGGCTGCGAAGAGGCAAAGTGTGAAGCGTACCTCATTCTCCAAAACTTGCGCCAAATACTCCAGCGAAGCCTCAAGCTTGTCGTATATGAGGGTTCCCTCGGCCTTGACAATGTACCACACCCTTTCGGAATCTGGAAGGGGTTCGTTGAGTATCTCGCCTTGCCTCGCCACCTCTGCTCGACAAAAGTTACCTGTTGCGGCGCCCGGGACGTACGCCCCACCGTCGGTAGAAGGGATAGCAGTATGGGGTGCGGAGACGTAGACTAAACAATGAAAAAGCCAGGTGAGCTTTGGTCCGGCCGAGCCCATAGCGGAGAAACCACCCACCGAAATCGGCGAACCCCTCGCAAGCTTTCCTCCAGGCGCTGGTCTTCTTGGAGAAGACCTCGGCGTTCTGCGTATACCCGTGCAGGCAAAGGATCTTAAGGCGTCTGCTGGTAGTCATGGTGTGGTTGAGAGGGGAATCGCCTTTCCCGACTTAATATACACCAGACCCGTCGCCCCTCCAGCACCAGTCGTCCGGAAAACCAGTTTTCCTCTGATCTCCAAATGGCACAAGATTCTGCAATTCATTTTGCCCAGTCGGATTTGGTAGGCTGGTGCAGTGGAAATATCCAGATATTGCCCAAAATCGATCCAGAGCGTCGACCCTAACCTAGCTACGTTGACACCACGTTCGCGTTCCTGTTTGACATGTCTCTAAATGGGAAAGAGAATGCGATTCCCAAGTGTGGAAAGGTCGTTCCGATTGGCCATCGAGGCCGCCAAATGGATGATCAGCTCCATCAGATAAGGGAATCCCTTGGTCGTTGAGCAATTAGGGTTTGTTGGTTGAGGGCTGTGCAGGTCAAGTCGCTTCACTCCAATCATGAAGTTACTCAGCGTCTCACGTTTGGCACGACCGCATGCAATCAGATAAGATTCAGAGAGATGTGTCAAGGTGTAACCAGCACCGCATCGGCAGCAACAATCGTCACCTCTTCTGTAGCCTCATTTGCAGAGTATGCGAGATGAGAACCATCAACAGGATCAGATAAGGGAAGGTGCGCTGTGGTGAGGTGGGTGTGGCTTGCCTGGGAGTGTAGTGTATGGTGTAGAAACACATTTATTTTTTTTTCTGTTTTCGGAAAGTAACCCCGAGGATTAAAAAACTGCACACCAGATACACATATTCAACTTCACTCAAAAATCAGATATCATGAGCATTGGGTAATGAATAAATGAGGGACGAGCACTAGCTAGGGCCGCTTAGTACTTGGATTTGTCTTGGGTCTTGGCCAAGTAGTCAGAGAACTCCTGGTAAGGGGCGGCGGCGAACTCGGTCTCGGCCCACAAATCGGGAGTCAAGTAGGTGTAGGTACGGCTGATGGCAGCGAAGGTAGCCTTCACGAAGTTACCCAAGGTACGGGTGGAACCACGGGCGGTGGTGTAACAATCGGTGATACCAGCAAGTTGCAAGAGCTTCTTGGGAGTAGGGGCAGCAACGATACCAGTTCCGCGAGGGGCAGGAACCAAACGGGTCACGGTGGAACCACACTTACCGGTGACCTTGGAGGGGACGGTGTGTGGCATACCGAGGGAAGATCCCCAGTAACCTCTACGAACGGGGATGATGCTAAGCTTGGCAAGAACGATAGCACCACGAATGGCAGTGGCAACTTCCTTGGCACACTTGACACCAAGTCCAACGTGTCCATCGGAGTCACCAATGAGAACAAAGGCCTTGAAGCGGGTTCTTTGACCAGCAGTGGTTTGTTTTTGGACGGGCATGATCTTGATGACCTCATCCTTAAGGGTGGGGAGGAAGTAGTCAATGATCTGGTACTCCTTGACGGGGAGGGAGAAGAGGTAGATTTGCTCCATGGACTTGATCTTGCCATCCTTCACAAGACGACCAAGCTTGGTAACAGGAACCCTAGGAAGAGGTGGTTAGGATGGATTTGGATTGATGGATCATGGATGCGAACAATACCATTGCTTCTCTTCTTCGTTACGGCCACCTCTGCGGCCGCGTCCACCACGACCTCTGCCGCCACGACCACGTCCGAAGCCACCACGTCCTGGATAGATGAAGTATGATTAGAAGGCGAACAGCATGGAGAGATGCATTCAGAGGGGCATTACCACCACGGTTTTCAGTTGGTGCAGAATCAGCCATTTTACTAGTGAAGATGCGAATTGGTTAGTCATGTTGATGGGGGGGGAGGGGGACAGTCGGACGAGGTGAACGCTGCCCATCGACCAGGATAGGAACACCCGGGAAATGAATGGATGAATGGGTGGGCGGATTGATGAACGGAAACTGATCACTTACATAATATGTTGTTAAGGGGAAAGAGGTACAACTAAAGGCCGGAAAATAAAGGAAAGAGAAGCGAATTGCCAATGCCCATATCTTTTGAGTAATCGGACCACATCCAGGCAAAATCATCGATCAGAATTTTTCACCAATCACCGGGCCGGATGGGCCGGAAAGAGCAAATTCTTCGGGAATACTTAATCAACGTTTAATTTATGCCAGGTTGGTTAAGGACAGTGGGGTTGGCAGGGATGTATGCACAGTATGAGCTGGACTTGACCATGTCCTTGGGGGAATCACTTCTCTCGCTGAACAACACCACTCTGACATCGCAGTGGTCTCTTGCGGGAGCGGGACACGCGATCAATTCCGTACGAGCATTCTTCTGGGACGCAGGGCTGGCCGTCTGGGCGAACGAACTTGCCGAGGAGAGTGTATCGAATGGACACGTTTCTTGGTATGAGAAAGATGTCGGATAACGCTGTACTGTACAAACTTGATTAATCTTATATTTCATCAAACGAATGCCTCGCCTATGGTGACACCAAGAATTCTCCTCCAATAGGGATGCTAGTGGTTGGCACCATCCAATCAACGGGCATGTTTGTCTGGGAAAATCTCCACCATCCAGGGTACTATTCAACCCACCCCAAATCGTGAGATAGCGGTGATGGTGCCAGTTTCCTAGAGGGGGCTCAATTTCCCACGAACGAAGCAGTGGAGGTTGGCGGTTATGAGGGTGGGTGCCATGCCAGTCAGTATGAGTGATGCCACTGGGGTAACCATTCACATGCAGTCAACACACTATAAAAGCGGATGTCCATCCCCGCAAAATTACCATCACCCTTCAGCGCTGTCACCTACTCACCTGTTCTTAGCGATCCACCTTGCCTAGCCTTCAAACATCATGACTCCTCCATGTCAAGAAACCGGCGCTGATGGGGTTGTCGAGATCGAGGATCTTGCGTTAAAGCCCTGTGTCCCCATGGTACGTTGGCCGCATCCACACTTACTTGCCCAGGTTTTCTTCTCGCCTACTGACGCATGTCTCGAAGTACGGTCCCATCAACGTTTGCGGTCTTGTGCCTGGCCAAACCAAGCTGTGGTGCACTTGCGGCTTAAGCAAGAAGCAACCCTGGTGTGATGGTGGGTGGAGTTTCGGTAAACATTCACTTGATTAATGCGGGGCTGACTGGTTGCACCGAAAACACTAGCCAGCCACAAAGGAACCAAGTTCAAGCCTCTGAAGTGGGTGGTCCCGGGAACGCTGGCTGACGGGAGGTCTCAGGCACGCTATAGCATATGCAATTGTAAATACACCAAAGCACCACCGTAAGTACCTACCAACTCATTGGAACCACTGATCTTGGCTGATTGATGTCGTTTCCTTGCTAGATACTGCGACGCTGCACGTAAGCACATCACCATCCCACGGGGTTACTACCGATCTCAACTAACTGTGCATTTGCATGTCCACGCCTTTAGATACGGATCTTCCTTGTAAGTATTTGGGGCAACAGGGGGAGTGCAAGGAGGATCATGCGGCAGTCGAGAAGCTCTGTGAAGCCTGCGGCTACGCTCCAGTCAATCCATACCTTGAGAGTCAGCGCTCGTGAGCATACCAGATCAGCTCAGTAAGAGTCATCAAACACGGTGGGTGCTTGGAGGGGGAGGGGCTTTTTCAGCCGACGCCCTGGTGAGGCTTGTTAGAATTTCGATCACCGGTGCACTGATTCATGGCCACCACAATATCGTTGATGGATCCAGCGAATCATGCTTGGGGACATGCTCACCAGACCAGAGAATGCACTGAAATTTGGTTGGATCTTTTTCTGTATACATCTACCATATTGAATAAATCGACTATTGCTGAAGCTGACGCTGACGCTGACGCTGAACCAGAACCAGAACCTGGAATTCCCAGATTCCAACCGTATCTTGATATATCCCGATCCCCTTTTTCTCATTTCCATCTTCCCTCCCCTGGTTCCCCTAGTTCCCCTAGTTCCCCTAGCTCGACCCACTTCACCATGTCCTCTCCAGAGAGCGGTTCTGGCGACCGGGAGGCGAAAAACCCCCCGTCGGAAACGAGAAAAAAGTAACGCCCCTATCCCCCACCCCGGACCAAACCCCAGAGCTCTCGACTCCGAGGCGATCGTGGCGGTTTGCCAAGGGCAAGTTCGGTTCGCAACAAACTGACGTTTTCCAACCACAATTTTGTAGTCTCCACCCTGAAGCCCAGGTGTACGTCCCACGCTTCAAGCGTATGGGCCAAGATGGACAAGCCAAACCCTCCCCCCAGTCCAACGAACCCAAGCTGGATACGAACAAGCCAAAGAGCCCTACACCAGCTACCGGAGAGTGCCCTCCCCCGCGACGAGGCCGAGATTTCGACGCCACCTCCCTGAGGGTGTATCCGGAAACAACCGCTAAAAAAACCCCCCAGAAAAATTCGCGAAACGCTCACAAGGGATCGTCCTCACATACCTCCCACCGCCAGGATCGGAGCCCTCGCGGTCGTCCCAGCTCCCCCAACAAGCCCTTCCCAGAAAGAAAGCCCACCCCCGGAGCCGCAGCAACCGATCCAACCCCCAGCAGCTCGACAGCGCTTCTACATCCAGGTAGGTTGAGGAACAAAAGCGGCGGTGTGCTATTCGATGCCAGTCCTTGGCCGCAAACGAACCTCCACACGGTACGAACTCACGTTTTCAGAGCCAAAGTTAGGTAGACGTAGGCAAGTTCCGGAGCCGGGAATCGACGAGCTCACCAAATCCCTGGGCCAGTTGTCCACCGAAGATGCCCACCCGGGCGAAAAGTTTGACAAAGGTAACGTAGAATTGGGAACCGTCGTAGTCGTAGCTTAGTTGCATTTGGTTCATGTCTCGAGTAACGCGATCTTCTCCACAGCCCCGTCGACTCCGGTGAGGGTCCCCGCCCCCGGACGCCCGGTTACCAGTGACATGGTGGCGCGTAGACTGGTAGGGAACATCCTGGGCATCAAAGTAACAAAATCCAAGGAGGCGTTGGAGCAGGAGAAGAAAAAGCTGGCCGAGGCTAGAGGTACGTCTTTGGTGGTTGATGTTGTCCATGTCCCCCGGTTAACTGAGAGCCTCCCTTAGCACAACGACTGGCCAAGAAGAAGGAGGAGGCCAAAAGGCTGGAGGAGTCGGAGCGCACTTTCCTGGAATGACCAGACAAGTGCCTATCGCTGCCACCGCCTAAAATCTCTCATCGCTACCACATGCCACCCGCCCCTCCCCTCGTCTCAGGCATGCACAATAAAACAGCAGTACATGTGGATAGGCTTATTTTTGGATCCTGGGTGGCGCCCCCGTAGAAAGGCATAAAAATCACCTGCAAAAAGCAACGGGGTGTGCTGATTAAAGAGACGTTTAATTCGGGTGGACTTGAATATCCCTCTTTCCGATCAAGCCTTCTTTCGAACTAATCAGTCTGGATGGTTGGTGCCATCGAAGGTATGGTAATTATGCTGGGGGTTTGTGAAACAGTGGATGGTTGCGAGTACAAAGGTAGGGCATCTGGTGCTTATCTGACGGATGGTGGGAAGGAAATAAAAATCAAGAACGCTGGTAAACAATAGAAATTAAGAGAAGTGAAGTGACGGAAGCGGGTGAACAATTGGAAGCGTGGTTCGGTGCATGTGATACGGTGGCCAGTCCAATGGAATTGCTGGCATTCCACAATGCGCCTGGTATATCGGTGCGTTGGGTTGTCAGAGCTCTTGCCCAAACCAAATACCTCTGTCTATTCAGAAGCAAAAGAAACTGGGCCATTCCGCAAATAAAGGTGCGATATTGCTAGCGACGAGCTAAGCCCAGCTGGCATACCGTTGGTCAGTGATGGGTGGAGAGGGATGTCGGGGGATTTTTGTTGCTACACATGGGTTTTTACGGCCATCTAGATTGTGAGGGAGCGGTCAGCGCGGGTCGCGGTGAGGCCAGGTTCACCTTCTATCTACCTTTGCTCGTCTCTTCCTCGGCCTTTGACCTTGTCTGGAAGAATCCAAATTTGCGAATCAATCGGTACATTGGGCCGGACTGTGGGCTGGATTGTCTTGATGTCTGCTGCTGCTGCTGCTCGTGCATACATTCTACCACCAAGGTTTTCAGGGAAGTGAAAGAAGTCAACACGTGCTTTTGGGGAGAAACATCGGATTAGAACCATGTTTGTAGTGAGCGGGATAGTAGAAGTGCGTACATTTGCCTCGTTTGTGGAAAAGAGCTGGACTGCAGACTGCAGGTCTCTTTCGATCTTGGAGATATTCGCATGTAGAAATTCGATCATATCCTCACTGGCACCATTGCTAGAAAAAACTTGGTGGGGTGAACATGGGCTTTCCCCATCCACGGGTGGCCTTCGGTTGCCCCCCTGAAAATAGAAGTTTAGAAGTTGATTGGCGCAGAAGGAAAGAACATTTGGGCTTACCAACGAGCTGGCGGATGCAAACTTGACAAACGACCTGACCATCCCCCGGTACTCGTGGATGAACGGGTTCATGATGCGAATGTATGCCTCCTTCTTGCCGAAATCTACGTTGTTGCACATTCCAGTGAGCACCTTGGCGCATAGTAGAAAGCCACGACGCTCTTCCATCGTAACACACCGGTTGACAAGGCCGTAGCGATCCGGTGAGATGATTGCTGGATGGGAGGCACGAGCATTAGTATTTGCTGGGCTCCTTGCAGTGTTGACGTCTGTCGATTACCTGGAATGAAAAACCTCAAAAACAAGAGACTACCGACGGCCTTCTCAGAGAGCGACATCATTGTATCTTGCTTCCAGGAACCGGAATTTCTGGAGATCTTGTATTCCTTGTTGGCGGAGTAGGAGATTTCCGATTTAGGGCGTTTCTGATCCAACTCTTCTATTTTCGATGGAGAGATAATGTAGTTGCCAGTCTTGGAGATGGAAGTCACGATTTCGTTGGATAATCTTTTCAGGTAGTTGCTCATCGTAAGAGAGGCACGATTGGATTTCGCCTCCTCAGCCTCTAAGCGTGGCTTGGCTGCCATTGGCCCCCAGGTCTTTTCGATCTCGGTCTTCATGAAGTAGCATAGACGTCGAAACGAAGCGGGCATCTTGTGCTGGTTTCCCAGCATGGATGCCAGGAGCATGACACAGGCTTTCTCGAGATAATCTTTGTGCTCTTCAATTTCTTCCGAGGTGGACTCCCTTCCCATGCGAAACCCATCGATCTCGCAATTTGATGCGAAGGGATGGATCGAGAGCATCGTATGGTGGAGCGAGTCCATTAAGTAGCCTTGCCCCTCATGCCACAAAAAAGAGTTCATCAGCTTTGTGGTCATACAGTTCTCGCGCAGCGTGTCGCTGGCGTCCAGCCCTTTCGCGTCTACCCAAACCATTTGCACAGAAATTAGAAAAATGCCTGACAGCTGCACTACACATGTTGCTTACAATTTTCGGCCATCTTTTGTTTCAGTATCCGTTTGAGAAAGTGCTCAAGCCAGCTCGAGTTCTCTTGCTTTAACCAAACAACGATAGATTTGGCGAAATTTGCCGCCGAGTCCCCTCCTATGGTTGTTTGGCAAATTGCTACCAGTAAATTGAAATCATCCGCCATCAGTATGTCGCCGATTTGCTTGGCATAGTAACTGTAGGAGGCCGTGGAATTTGCAGACTAGACAGAACAAAGCTCATCAGTTCGTGCTCCCCACAAAAACCTGAATTTGGTTGGCATACTTTGATTGAACTCTCTCGTGTTAGCGGTTTGTGGACAAACACGCTTAGTCGATGGCTTTGACGTTGGAAAGACGCCTTCAGTCGCTAGAATAGGTAATTTCAGTAACGTATACTCCGGCGATAACCTGGCGGTCTTACTTACAGACACTGGTTCTCTTGCTCGACTTCTAGAACATTGTGAATCAACTTCGCTTGGTGGACCAGCCATGTGGAATGTTTTTGAGAGGGAAACTGGTTTAGCTATGTCGATAAAGCTTCACTTGAGCTTAAAGTAGCCACCGAGCAGAAAAGGGACGAACAGCTTGTTTAGTAGATAGCTGGATTCAACAGAGAATGACGAGAAACGAGAATAGCAGGTGGTCGGAGCGAAAGACAGTCGGGGAAAATTATATTAAGAGTAATGCGGGGCAGGTAATAACTGGAGCAGTACTAAAGACTTGCTTGCAATCGGTGTCGGAGCAGAGTATTATGGGAAACGGGGTTCAAACGAATGGCGTTGGACGAGGAAGAGCTTTCAAAGTAGGTTGAAGAGTTGCGTGACAAGAGGATATGCCCATACAAAAGGATCTCGAAAGTATTAGAGTATTGCTAGGTCAACGCTTGTGCTCATGAAAATAAAGGGTGACGACAAAAAGGAGTGGGAAAGGTACTAAACTAAGATAAATAAAATAGTCCTGAAGTGTGGAAATCAAAGAAAAAGGAAGGAGCAAAATAATCGGTCAACGGGGTAATATAAAGATATTTGTTAGAAAGGGCACAGTAGGAATTGGCGAGGATTCCTTGCCAGAGAATCGACATTTTGCATTCGGTTCACCATCATCCACGGAGCGGCGTTCTGATTGGTGGGGCGGGCGTAGATAGCGATGGTATGAGGATTAAGGAAATGCTAATGTACAATAATATCTCTTGCGTGACATATCAAAATAAGCTTCGTTTCTTTTTTTTCCATTGAACAAAGCCCCAAATCTCAGCAAATATCGATCACCCACAGTGCCTAAGGCATCTACAAACCATCTCAATCTGGGAAGGATTTCTTAGAAACGTAATCACCAATGTAATACATGAAAATGTTTTCCTCCAATTGAAGGCTGAAATAATCCGCCGAATGATTTGGCTCTCCAGCAGAATCCATGTAGGATGCCACTGAGGGTCGCCAGAATCCCTTGCGGTGCAAGTGGTCGGGAGCATGCAGCCCCGCTCGATGGAAGCCCTGAAATCACGCCTATCCCGCATGGATCGTGGTAGATCTGGCCTTCCTGGTGAATGAATCCTCGTTTACATCATCCGCTGGCTCATGTGACCAGCCAGTGCTGGATGCTACGGCCTGAGGGGTGTCAAGTGGGTGGAATGCATCTGGTCCAACAAACAGTGGTTGTTAAACAAATAACCTGCAACTGTGCTGTGGTTGGGTTTAACAAATATCATGGATTGCTCTGCACCAATCAAGGGGGCGTGCTCGATACTCCCTGATATTCCATCACTTCATCTGTGGTGTAATCTTGCATGCACTGAATCCGAACGCCTGTTCTCTGAAACAAGCGCGGCTCGCATTCATGCATCCGACTCGTGATGAGAATGCATGCGCATTACAGAGAGTATGCCTGCAGTCAAGCACCGAGTCAACCTGCAGTTGTGATTCATCCATGTTTCGGGTAGCTAGAATGGCCATTCTCCCCAAAACGGGTGATCATATCTGGCTGCCTCATCTACGTATATCATGGTGGCCGTGGATGGGTTTCCTTTGGGAGTTAGCTCATCACCAATTATTGTTGGACAGCTTTATGCGTGCAAGTGATTGGGCTGCCTCAGTCATAGTTGTAAAGCGATCACGGACCCAGCTCTGGGAAATCCATGCTTGAACCTTCCTCTCTTGGACGCTATCATGCATCTGAAAGAGCAGGGTAGCCTTTGGCGTGTCGGTAGCCATTCGAAAGAAATGGTGTTCAGTGCAGTGCCCATGGTTGCTCTGTCGATTGTTTACTGCTGCCATGGTCATAGAATATCTGTTGATATATTATGTTTACTTGGAAGTGTGTTGTGTTATGAGGTGGTGCCAACTCAGAATATCATGCGTATTTGTGTTTTTTGGTTGCTTCCATTGATTTGACTTGAATTAGCCAAACCTCAATACTCACCGTTTGGCAGTTTGAGAATGTGACTTGTATCTGGGTCAAGAGGTATAGGGGTTTTCGTGCCTGGCCCAGGTTGGCCAGTGCCGAACTTGTGACAGATGGTCAACTCCGTCCAAGAGATGAACAAATGATGGTCACTGACTGAAAACATCTGGTTGTGAACTTTGATCAAGAGAAGCGACCAACTATTGTTCATACGTGGAAGGGGCGAGTCGACGGCCCGTATATTTAGAGTGGAAGCTCTACGGTAGCAACGAAGTGAAGATACGAACACAAGAGGGCATCGCCGCTAGCCGTGATGGTAGTCGTCAGCAGAAGACCACTTGAATGATTGATTAGACGAAGCAAGGCCAATCTTCTTCTGGCCACCAACTGTCGATTCATATCCGCTCGTGCTGGGTAAAGCACCGAGATAAAAATAATCACGCTTGCAACTGGTGTCCTTGCAGCAGAGAGCCCATCGAAACGGTGGACCGCTCTTGGTGTTACAAGTAACACCGGCTTCCTCACCAATGCCCGATTTCTATCCAGCAATTGCCGAGCATTACTTGATAGTTCCTGATCAGAGTACGCTCATGAATGCAATGATAGAGGCTATGGCGAGCATGTTTAGTCATGCCACAAACAGATGGATCGAAAGATAGCTAATCCGATATGAAAACATCATTTCCAACGTTTCAGTCGCCATATATCTATCTCACCAGTCAAAAGATGAATTTCTATGAGTCAAGTGCTTTGCTGGGACGTTTTGGCGATCCTTTCATAAACTACCCCGAATCCTCAGGAAGTTCCCACCATCACGTTTTAGGAGCCACCCACTCTGATATGATAGTTAGGGAACCTTCACACATTGATGATCAGGTCATCCTCCAGCACCAACCAGGGTCTCCTCTCAGCATGGAGTTCTAACCAAGTTGTCTGAATGTCTGCATGAGATGCTGGCCCTCATAAGCCTCAAAACCGTTATCATCTACGCATGATGTGATATGCAAACTACATGCTCGCAATGATTTAGTAACAGATATCATGCAGCGAGGCATACTAATCGCACCAAGAGGTCTAGTTCACTGGTGCTTGATACCTGGGGGTTTGCCAGCGGGTGTCTCTCCGCCAGACTCCCAGTTGGCTTGGGCTCTCTGCTCCACACAAGCCCTCTCCCACGGCCTTTACCGTGCCAGAGCTTACGACACAACACAATGTCTGTCGTCCGGCGAGTGGCCTGCCTGCTGAGATCGTTGTCGAATCAACTTGCTCATTACTGTACTGTTCTCAGGAACGGTACGATTAAAGTAGCGCATGATGGTGAGTTTCCTCTGGCCAGGCCTGCCACTCTGCAATGACATCACACGTACAGTGGTAAACAAAATCAGCAACTATGTGGCAGATAGCCTTCTCTGACTAGTCCGCAAAATCGCATTGAGACCTCTAAGGAGGCATAATTACACCTTGTTGCGGATACCAATCATGGCATTTACGAGATTCGGCCAGAAATGGAAACTCGCGAGTGATCCGTACCTCAGGGTATGAATCTTAAGAAACGGTGTTCAAAAGGTTGAGGAGGAAATTCCCCGAATCCCGAGTCTGCATTGATCAGAAAAGGTTGGAGCTGACTTGATTCATGACGGACGAATTGACGAATTGTACAGATGCTCTGCAAATAACCAACGGCATCTTGCACCCTGGTTTTTTCCTAGCCGCTACTCTGCAGCAGTACACATGCAAAGATCAATCGCTCTCATCCACGCAGGGAACGTAGTTAATACAGTTGCTATGTCATCGCTACCAGATAGCCAGTCCCACATGCCAGCTCCCCATGTGCTACGATGTAGTGGATGAGGTTGATTAGCTTACTGGTCGGGCCAGATCTCAAGCATATCCGAAGTAACCACGACTCAGCGGTTTCTTCGGGTTTTCTCATACCCGACAATGCCTAGCATCCCAGGGCGCCGGTGGACCCTCGAATACACACTTTGTGCTGTACACGCAGCCCGTAGTTAGAAGTGTCTCCACACATCTGCAACACTGGACCCGCTCATTCATTTCAGAGATAATGTGATGACGACTGGTCGATGGTGCATTCATGAAGAGATGGCCGACACTCTAGACACCCTAATGGCACTGAGAGAGCCTTGTGGACTGCGGGATAGAAACCGTCTGGTAAACAATGAGTGGCACATGAATGGTCGTGCATAGCTGACTTTCACCAGGTTTCCAGACGGTTGAGGCCATCCTCTTTTCAATGATGAGGGATTTCAACTGCAACTCCCTGTCCTATATTAATTCAAGAGGCTTATCTAATTTGCGATCCCTTGCAGCATTGCATGAAAATCCATATCAAATCTCATACTGCGATGCTCATACCGAGTTGAGTATAAAAGCGCGTCTCGGTGCCAGCAGCTCACACATATTTTGAATACTTCGTCTTATTCCTACGAAGTTGGTTTCTCCTTTGAATCCTTGTGATAGCAGCCGACATGGACATACTGAAGTATATACGAGCTAGTGTTGAGGTGAACCAACTCCTCCATCTCTTTCGAGTGGCTATGAGTGCACTGCACGAGCAGACGACTAACCTATTTCCTAAATCCTAGGCTATCATTCAAATCGCCATTACCTGTGGGGCAGGGGTATATCTGTGCAGGCATGGATGGCTGACCCCTTCCTATCAAAAGGTCTAGCTAACTTTGTTGGTTTTCCAATACTTCCATGTATTCTAATGTTGTATTTCTGCAGTTTCTCTCCTCGTTGAATCTAAATTTCTTGACCCCATGTCTGCTTTTCGTCAACGTTGCCTCCAGTATCTCCCCCTCCATATTGATGGCATATTGGCCTATCCCCGTCTACTCCCTGGTGTTTACTATCGCGACCATGATCATCACATTCGCCTCCTCGTTCATCTTCAAGTTCAGCAAAGAAGAGAGGAATTTTTCCCAGGCTGCCACCATGTTCCCAAACACCAACAGCCTCCCTATCCCTTTGATCCAGAGCTTGGCTGGGAGTTCGGCAGCTACCCTTTTACAATGGCACGAGGGAGAGACCGCGCCACAGATCGAAGCCAGGTAAATTCGATGGCCCTCGATTTTCAGAACCCTCCATTAACCACACCATTCAGAGGGATTTCGTACATCGTGGTCTTCGCCATTTTGGGCAACATTCTCCGTTTCAGCTACGGAATGACTTTGTTAAAAAAGCCCAAGGAATTGAAGGGGCAATCAGACATCGCGTCCATGGACGAACCGTCAGAAGTTCGAGAAGCGCATCCTTCCAACGATGAGGCATTACCCCAGCAACGATTGTCACTGCCGTCCAAGGAGTTGAACAGAGTGATCACCGTCATGAACTTCAATGAAAAAGAGGACACCGATTCCTTAAAGTCCATCATTGTCATTGAAACCAAACGTACAACCATCTGGGGTAGATTCAAGAAAGCATTTGGTGCGGTCAAACGTGTCATGAACCCACCACTCATTGCTACTTTTGTCGGATTGGTTGTTGGGCTGATTGATCCGGTACGAGAGGCGATGTTTGGCCCAAACGCAGTTCTCAGGCCACTGACCAGAGCGGTTGATACTACTGGTAACGCCTCGATACCGCTGATATTGCTCTGCCTGGGGGCGCAACTAAATGGGCTGTTTGGCAAAGGGTACAAGATCCAACGCTCGATTGTGTATGCGCTCGTGGTTCGCCTTCTGATGATGCCATTGGTATCCGCGGGGATTGTGATGGCTACCCGGCATCTCTTCAGCTTGGGACAGGACCCATTGTTTCTTCTGACCATGATGGTCCTAGGAAGCAGCCCCACCGCAATCAATCTCATCAACATTTGCCAAACCGAGGGATATCTAGAAGATCAAACAGCGCAATTGCTGCTGTATGCCTACGTTTTGGCCGCACCAGCCTTGACCTGCTGGGTTGTTAGCTTTCTTTGGTTGATAGGCCAAGTCAAACCATAAACCCTACATGTAGTCCCCCCTCAATATCAGCTCGTGGGGTAGTCCTCATTCGCTCATTGCCAAAATGGATCCCCTATGGGTATACTTGCATTATATTGTACAGACGCCTGAACAACCAAATAAATCTTTGAATAGCGCTCCAAAGAATCCTGGCAACAACCAGTTCCTGTTCCTTTGCTTTCACTATGTCGGGACTACCGTAAAAACCGGTGGAGCCCCGACTATTCATTTCACCAGAGTCCATTCAAATGACCGCTTGCTTCCAAAACTACTCCTAGTAACAAATGCGGGCATTGCATTTGAGAGACCTAAATGGATATGTTGAATGTATCACGGGATTCACGCAGTGGGTCGGACAAAAAACAATCAGGGCTGAGTAGAAATTATTGCGTGTATGGTTTATATGAATGTTTGCCAAGAAAATGGGTTAACTCGAGCTGGCCCGCAGGCTTTGACCAACTCGGTGAGATTGAATGTTTCAACACCCTTGACAACGACGATGCGATAAAGAGCCCATTGGGATCAACTCGGCCATCGGCACAACTAGAGCTGGCTCAATTCCTCCAGAGCCAATTTGTTCTCCTTCTCCAGAGTGGAGACCTTTTCATGACTTATCTTCACATTCTCAACTAGCCACTTGGTTCTGCCCTCCATCTCTTTAGGAATGCGCAGGTTCACGAAAGCGGCGTGAATCTCCTTCAACTCATGCTCGTACTTTGCAATTTTCTCATTTTCCTCACTAATGATCTGCTTGTTAGTGAGAATGGTCATCTTGGAGGCAAACTGAGCATCGGCCAATAGCTCGGCGAACACAGAATAATAGACAGGTTTGCCTGGGCGAATCGCGTACGGACGTCCTTTGGAAAAACAAGACCATATACGATCAGCATCGACACAAAGCAAACCTAGCGTCTACAGCATGTGCAAAGTACGTACCCCTAGCGTGGATGATGCTGATCAAACCAGAATACTCCATGGCGTGAAGTGCCTCTTCGTTGCCGTTGAATAATCGCGAAAACACAACTTGGTCGTAGTTTACCTGGTTTCAACGATTAGTATGGCCTGTCATGCTGTGAAGTTTTCGTGGGACCACGCGCGACAATGCGTCGTTTGTACTTTACCTCTGCATTCTTAACAATCTCTTCAATCAAGTACCAAATCTGGATGGGGCTCCATTGCAGCTGCTTCTGTTTAGAGAAGTCTCCTCCAAATGCGTTTTTGCGAAGCTCATTTAACGACTTATGGATGATATCGTTTATAGCCTCTACATGTGAACTTATTTAAGCTTGGCCCTTAATCAATGATGCACAGAAACCAGCAACAAACCAATAGGTGTAAAGCCCATCTTGACTTTTTGAATGAATTGGTCAAGATCAGTCAGTCTACCCCCTAATAAGCTGACCGAATCCTTCAGCTCAGGTAGATCGTCAGTACCCAGCGCATGCTGGACATATGCCATAGCATTCTCCGGGCTGGCATCACGAAGTGTCACAACGTCGATGGGCTTCTGGGGCAATGCTATAATATAGTGCTGGTATTGAGCAAAACGTCAACGGAGAAAGTGGAGTTGGAGGAGTTACCTTTACTCAAATTCTTGAGCGCGGCAACATTCTTGCTGACAAAGATTACATGGGCTAATTTGCCTTCAACCAAAAGTGCTCCCCACTCGGCAAGGTTGGTCCACAAATCCTGGAGTTGCTCGGTTTCCTTGTACATGAATCCGTCGATGATCACAACCGGAATATCATCCTCTTCAAGCAGGCTTCCTTTTTCCTTGATCTCCTCCTCATGCTGGCTTCTGATCTTTCTGACCACCGAATGCAAAGAGATCGCTATACACTCCAAAATCTTTTTGATCTGTGAACTAGTTGTGGATGAAAGACCTGGTCATATTTCAATGAGTGCACGTTCAGAGATTAGCACTTGAAGGTACTTTGACCGTATTACTCACCAGCCTTTTGACCGGTAGTGGCACTCACAAAACTATCCAAAAGATTGGTAGCGCCGACCAAAAAACTGA
Organism: Basidiobolus meristosporus CBS 931.73; assembly: GCA_002104905.1. Lineage (NCBI taxonomy): Eukaryota > Fungi > Basidiobolomycota > Basidiobolomycetes > Basidiobolales > Basidiobolaceae > Basidiobolus > Basidiobolus meristosporus. Next base: position 19,217 of record MCFE01000496.1, on the reverse strand, counting down.
ACAAAGGGAAGTAGCCCACTTGCTTAGCCAAGATCTTTAATAGCTCATTGTCGTTTCGAGCGCCGGATATTTTCTTGCAGTCAATGACAATCTTGTGCCTACGCGATTTATCCGTAAGTGCCATTGGTCAATACATGTCAATCAACAACCCAATCATACTTGCTATCGTCAGTCAGCTTCTTCACCAAATCCTCTTTACCGGAGCCTTGTGGACCGGTTACCAATATGAACGACCCTACGGCATAGACAAGGTATCGTTAGAGTGACGTGTGCCAGTTACTGGGGGAGCAAGAAAATACCTGGAGCCTCTTGGAGAAGATCTCGCAGGCGAGCCTCGTCTTGCTCTCTTCCACCAAGAATCGACGATTGCCGCGAGTCCTTCTTGTTCTTAAATAGCGTTAATCTGTCGATAGTTTCTCTGCGAAGCCATCTTAGTGCTGGATATTGATCTGGATTGAATCGCTGGGTGATCTGGTTCGTCACAAAGAAGACACGGATGGGGTCAAAGATAGCGTATATGATACCGATACTCGACGCGGCAAAGAAGGGAACCTTGCATGACAGAGTGTCAGATGGCCAATTGTCGATATCTCCCAGGTCGTATCAATGATGGCCTTACCGTGAATCTTGGGTGGGAAGTGATCCAGTCCTTAATGACATTTGCTTTCTAAAATCATAGCAGTTACTTGGCTGTTATTACTAGACACGCAGCACACTAGACAGTATACTGACCATGGTTTTCTCGTACGCTACGGAGAGTCGTGTACCATTTACGACCTCTCCATGGACACAATTTTTGGCACTGGTAGCAGACCGGATACGGGAAAACTGTACGATGGCATATCTGGGAAGGTCTTTGGATGCGGGAGATTGCAATTGAATATCAAAGATTTTCCCAAATGGTCGAAACTCGCGGAACAACGTTTCCTATTGTGGTGGTTGGTTAAATTCTCTTCAAATCTGTGGGAGCTATTTAAACTTTGCACGCACTATCGACAGATCCGCGCCTTGAAATTCGACTCTTACTCGACTGCCAAAACATCCTTGGTTAACACCGATGAAAGATAGATAGGAAAAGCTTGACCAACCTGGTGGGATACTTCGTAAGCATATCTTCTATAAATGGCTCACCCTACGAAAGATTAGACGCGGTGCTTCGTTAGGACCAATTTTCGCAGTGGCTGATTACCTTCACTCTGAACGCATTGGTCTTTTGGCCGTTAAACCAGTTAACCTTGAGTCCACTCTCAAGGTGGGTACGTATACGGTTCACAACCTCCCTTTGAGCATTTACAGCGTCGGTGCCAATCTTGAGCGGATTAATGGAATAATACATAAGCATACCACCATCCTTCAATCTAGTCAACAGCGTGAAAAAGCAAGTTAGTTGACAGCGCAACACATCACACCAAGCTACTGGACTTGCCTTGGCTCTACCCCGCGAACTTGAAAATCGTAAGGCAGATTTTCGGGTAAAAAACTACCCTTAACTCTTTTCTCTAAAGAGTTCTTGCTTGGCTGAAACAGCAAGTTTCGTATGTCGAACCGAGCAAAACGTATCGGGTAAACGTTATCATAATAAACTGCCCCTTTAATAGGCTCCAATACCTATCCATTACCAGCATACATTTTTGAATTAAACTTGGATAAAAAGCACAAATCACACAGAGCATTCACCTGTTCGGTAACGCTACCTAAACCGGACCCGTTTGTGGTGGTTAAAAAGCGCCGCTGTGTAGGGAGCCCTCGCGTAAATACCAGTTTTCGTGTGCTTCTTAAAGAAAGCATTGCACTACAGTCTCCACGAACGACAAGGTATCCAGTAGAGATTGAATTTCGCCCAACGAGCGATGGTGCATTTATGGTTTATAACTATGACGTAGAATGCCTTCAAATTTACATCTGAAGAATCAGAATTTTCCTGAATTACCCGCATCCCCACAACCCTGTACAAAAACTCTAGCAATTAGAGCCACACACATCCTCAGTCGAATCAAATGGTTGACCTCACTCGTGTCCATATCCGGTAGCTTCTAAATGGGATTTATATAGAACTCATTGAATGTGTGCATTATATAAATGTATGTATATATATTCCTAAGATATATGTAAAAATCGAAAGGATAAAGGGGAATCGTACTATATAGAAAGTGAAACGTATGAATGTATAGATAATTCGTGGAAGAGGGGAAAGTGAGAAACAGTCGCTTATTACATTGCTCAAACACCAAAAGGACCCAACAGAAACAAGAAATTAGAAACAAATAAATGAACTCTGGCTTGCGTAGATCACAACAATGGTCAGGTAGAGAGAAACTCGGCATCAAAAAGACATCTGCTTGTCCATACTCCGATCTGTTCGCCTACATCCCTCGAAGTGAATAGACGATCTAAGAGCCACCAACAAGTTATATGGTTTAATTGGTTATAAAAGAATATGCGTATAGGCCAAACGTGAAGAAAGCTACGCGATAAGGTATTGTGTGGCATGAGGAGGTGAGGGGATTCTTTGCGCGTTCAAGCTTAGCTGGTGCAAGATCTGCACATTAGGAACTCCGCTAGTTTATCCCACAAACCTCTTTTATTTGCCGGTTGGGCGGCTATGTTATGTCTTTGAGGACGAGTAATGTCATCTCTGCCCGAATATTTATGGCCCGGGTTTAGGAGTTGCTGACTACCAGAGGGATTGATTCGTGTGCGGCTTGGGTGAGTCGAGCTCAGCTGATGTGAAGTGCGAGAAGCCTCATGGCTAACGTTCCCTTGCTGGTACCTATCGCTTTGTCGCTGCGATGTGGTTCCACGAGCGGTATTCAGTCGTGCAACGTCGGCGGGGCGCAGCTTCTGGTCATGGCACTGCTGTAAGTGTTATTCGTCCCGACTTTTAAGCAAAATCCATCGGACATATAGAAAGAATACCTCAAGTCGACCACGATTTTCTGATAGCATCCAATCGCATACACCATCATCTTGTGCATCAATCTTTTGAAGTACATTATCGAAGAGGCTGCGCAAATAGTCGTAATCTGGGGCATCTTCGAACCCAAGCTTTCGAGAGTAAGTCAAGTAAACACCAAACTCCTCTTTAACCAGGCGCTAGGTTAGTATGTCATTCGGAGGGCGCTGCTACTGATTCGTGTACCTGGAAACCCTTCACATAACTCTTTGACAGGGGTCGTCTGCTTCTTTTCCCCTATTTTTTCGTATTTCTGCTTATTGGTAGCTGCCTTTAGCCCTTGCCATGGAAGTGATCCACGTAAGAAATACATGAAAACGTGGCCCAGAGACTCCAGGTCATCACGCCGCGATTGCTCTAGGAAATAAAAGTAATATGAGCACAGATGTCTCGAGGGAACTGAAATACTGGCTTGCTATATGCTGACCTCGCCCTAGATGCGTATTTACACTCATATATCTCGCAGTCCCGCTTAGACTCTTTTTCTCTCTATATGGTATATGTTGCATTGTTTTGGGATCACGATATAATTTTGCCATTCCAAAGTCAACCATATATACAAAATTGGCATATTTAGTGTGAGGTCGCCCAACCAAAAAGTTGTCCGGCTTAATGTCTCGGTATATTAAATTGTGATCATGGACTGCTTGGACTCTGGTGATCTACAAAGGACGACAGCAAAATTAGTCTTTATCTGTGCTCCAATCTAACAAGCTAAAAGCTTACCATTTGCTTCGCGAGGATTGCCACAGTTTTAACGCTAAACTTTCTTCGGCATATGTTGAATAGATCTTCAAGACTATGGCCTAATAAGTCAATAACAAGTACATTGTGCATCCCTTCCTGGCCAAAATAATGAACAGAAGGTATACCCGCTGCATAGGCCCCATGCCAATTGTCAGTACATACGAACCAAAACAAATAAGCAAATATCCCACTTACGAGTTCCAGCCATGATTTTATAAGTGCGGAATTCGTCACGAAGTTGGGGAGCATCAGTCTTCCTTGGCTCCTGCAATCCAACAAATTAAGGAATACCAAGTGGCAACGCTTGTGAAGGCTCGATATATATATGTATATAGTTTGTGGTAAAAAGATACAAATTTAATCGCAATAGGCTGATTGTTTATAAGGTTAACTCCTGATAAGTAGCAGTGGTCAGGAAACCCATCAAAATAGACATGCTGCTGTTCCAAAAAGATACCTTCGTAAATAACACCAAAGCTACCTTCTCCAATTTTTTTTCCCACTCTGAAATGTACGCCAACAACGGTAGGCGAAGGGTAGGACTGGTGGGTGCCTCCAGAATGATAATGGTGAGCCATCTTGGTCAAGCAAACGTCTGCGTGAGAACGTAGCGCCGATTACGGGATTCAGTATGGTCAGAAAGATAGATTACTGATAAAAAGGACTACAATTAGGAGTATACAAAACAGCAAAGCGGCCAGAAAGGGCGGGGCAGAGCGAGAGAAACGTGATAGGGAGATAAATTAAGTCGATAAGCAAGCCAATATGTGGGTCAATATGATCATAAAAGTTACGTGTGGCGCTTCACCAACGTGCTCTTTAACAGGAAACAGCAACAAAAGACTTGAAGAGTGGATAGAGTAAGTCGATGTTCAAGAAATCAGGGAGCGAGGACTGAATCCACCGGCTCTATATCTCAACATTTTGCACATTCCACTCAACGAAAATCCGAAAGTTTAGTTTACACTATAATTACCTCCAATGTTCGAATAGGATGATTTTGGAGTCGACCAAATAATGGATTATTGATTCATATGTTTACATGAGCATTTATTAAAACATGTCATGAATTAATATCTGATCAAATAAACAAAGGCGATATGTAAGCGAAAACAACAATCTAGTCAGGGAAGTATTACTTGGATGATTTACATAGCACGGAGAGTATCCGGAATAATGTCCACATTATTCGTAAACTTCATCTTGCTTGGAATTAAATTGGTGACACGTGAGACACCCGAGTTTGTCTGAACCTTGTTCTGACTGTCCACCATTGGCCAGAGGCTAGAGCATTCGCAAGACTGGCAATATTATAGCAAGTAAGGAAATAAGCAGGCTGCGATGATTCGCTCAACCCACAGAAAGTCAAAATCATTCATACATGGTCTCATGCAGTAATGAGGTTTGATTTCTGAGTCAACAATTTAACTAATATTAGGGTGCAGACTATGCATTCGAAACGTTCCTATAGGGTGACGTAAAGCTTGCCTGCCAATTGATTCCTATCTATGGTCAGCCTTAGCAAGGATGTAGCACCGTAGTAAGATGAAACATGATGGAGCATCGGCGGTGCTGTGGAAGATCAACACCTTCTAGCCAATCAACACGATGTTACTCCCATGTACTCGTATGTTCATGCTCCTACAATGGCAACTGCTCAATATCATTTTCAATGTGACCTTGGTTGACCTTGTGTTCTCTCGTTAAGGTATATGTATATATATATATAAATATGAGTTCTTACTCATGACTGATTAAATTATTCTTCAATTCAAACCCATGCAAAATTAGGCCCTTGTTTAATTGAGTATCACGTGTGTGATTGTCCTTCTTATATTCAATAGTTGGGGTTTCTCTTCTTACCCACCTTCATCACAGTGCTGCCATTGCTGAGACAATGGTAGCTTGTAGTATCCGTTTGCTGACATCAGGTATGGGACTTATGTTTATACAATCTATCCACACCGTCTCCATTATATGATGAAAACCTTTAAGTATCGTGCAAAATTATTGATGCGCTAGAGCGCTACATGATATGTAATCTTCTCTCTGAAAATGGATGATAAACGGAACAATTCGTACAGAAGACCACCCACTAACAAATATCGCTGATTCTTAGGAGGTATCTCGATGGCTTCTCTGGCTTTCTTCCGATGTTGAATTGTAAATGTATTTGAATAAACTCTTAATAATATAAAAAGTTACTCTGGTATCTGGATTAATATTGGTCACGCAATTGCTGAAGTCGATGAATGCTGGAATTATTGACCGTGTTACCGGTACCCACACCACCACCAAGTAAACGGGTTGGCAAGCCACTTGAAGGAGGATTCAGAGTTGAACAATGAAACAACAAGTTTTCACCTGTGATACCGAGGACCATCATGTGGAGGGCTACATGGGCTTCCAGCACAGTATAGTATGTATAAGTTCGATCTCCAGTTGGCGATTCATAGTTTCTCGTGTAACGTAAATAAATGGTAGTTACTCACCAAATACCCATTTTTCCGGAGATTGGCATCGATGAGGAAAGTAACTTCGATGTGAGACACCCTCTTATGGCAAGCTTCAATTGGCAATATTCTTCATCGAGTGAAGGGTGTGGTATGTGCTACCCAAAGCCTATTCATATGGTAATTCGGTCGGATGATTGGAAAAGGATTTTGCTTTTATCTGATCAAATTGTTACTAGTTGGAACACGACTCATATAAATTGGATGGATCTCAAGGTAGGTGCATAGTTTGCAGATCAAGATTGCTCTTCTCAATCTTGTTGGGAGGCGCCTCAATTCCTTTCTTTTTGAGTGGAAAATGGAAGACGAGAAAGAGTGCGTGGTCACGATGACTCGCAAAACGATTGCTGAACCCATCCAAATCACCTTCAGAAACCTCACTTACTCTGTCCAGATCCCCTCCGATGCCAAGCGCAAGTCATTGTTCGCTAAAAAGCCTACAAGCGAGAAATTGATTCTTAAGGGACTAACTGGCGCATTCCAGCCTGGTCGGTTGACAGCCATCCTGGGGTAATTACGAGTGACTCCGCTATTCCTATGACTACAAATCACTGACTTGTCTTGCCTCTACTCAGCCCAAGTGGCTCCGGAAAGACTAGTCTTCTGAATGTATTGGTTGGTGCCTTTTAAGACTTGGGTCTGTATCATCAACCTCTCGAGCGGTGCATTGATGGTGTTGTTATTCTAGGCAGGTACTACTACCAGCGGTGATGTGGGCGGTGATATATATGCCAATGGCAGAAAAGTCAGTGGCGCGGCGGTGCGGTTGATCTCAGGGTTCGTCTTTCAAGACGATCTTATCTTGGGAACCATGACCGTACGGGAGGCTATTCTCATGTCCATTAAGCTTCGTGTGCCCAACATGGACGATGTGGCAGCTGCTGAAAAGCTGGACGAAATCCTATCTTTACTTCAACTCGAAAACGCTGCCGACACAGTTATTGGTACAGCCACCAGGAAGGGAATATCAGGTAGCTTAGTGCCTAGAGAGGTCTGTGCATCGTGCCATGTATTCATATGAATGATTAGGCGGTGAAAGAAAGCGTGCTGCTATTGCCATGGAGATGGTTACTGACCCATCCATTCTATTTTTGGATGAGCCAACTTCAGGCCTGGTAGGTCCCCAAGAGGCTTTGTGACCCGCGGGACACAGTTTTAACCGCCTTGTTCCGCAGGATTCCTACACTGCGATAATGGTGGTTCACACGCTTCAGGTTTTGGCAAGGAGTGGTCGTACGGTTGTTGCAGTTATGCATCAGCCCTCCTCAGAGATCTTCCATATGTTCGACGACGTCTTGATTATGAAGGATGGCCAGGTATGCCATGCCACAACGGCAATGCGGTCGCTGTTCTTTATGGCGTACTCACCGCTTCTCATTTGTCCTTTCCAACCAGGTCACCTTCTTCAATGAAGCGGAGAAAGCGGTCGACTATTACAGTAGCATCGGCTATCCATGTCCCCTCTACACTAACCCAGCAGATTTCATCTTCATGAATATTCTTTTCCACTTCGATCCTAGCGCCACTAGCACAGGCGAGGCGAGACAAAAGGCCGATGAAAAGGAAAGGAGCCGGCTGGAAGAGGTGTTCAGAGCGTGGCAACAATCCAAATTGGCGCAAGAGTTGGAGCAAACCACGAGGCAGCCCCTGCTGGTTCCAATCACGGCAAAGATGTTCAAGTTTCGAAGCTCATTTATCACCCAGTTCAAATACCTGCTGAAGCGAGCAAGCAAAAATGCCATGCGTAACAAGATGATCGTCAAAGTCAAGCTTTTCCAGACCATCTTCTTCGCCCTTTTGATTGGGCTGATTTATTTGAGAATCCCTAACAAAGACTCTGTCTCCGCACAAATACAAGATATCACTGGATCCTTATTCTTTGTGGGAACAAACCAGATGTTTTCGACATCCATGCCAACCATCTCCATCTTTGCCGAAGAAAGAAACGTGTTCCTTCGGGAGCATGGCGGCGGATACTACGGCTTGAGCGCATACTTCTTTTCCAAAATCATAGTCGAGCTGCCTATCAACATCATCATGCCAATCATCTTCTCCGCGATAACGTACTGGATGATTGGGCTCCAGGCTGATGTTGGCAAGTTCTTCATTTACATGGTGGTCAACGTCTTGGTCGCGCTCTGCGGCTCTGCCCTGGGTATCATGATGGCTTCGTTCTTCAAAAGACTACAGATTGCGTTGGCTGTCACTCCTGCGATTATCCTTCCATTGATGATGTTCGGAGGGTTGATGGTAAACAACGGATCAGCACCTCCCTACTTCTCATGGATTCAGTGGATATCCCCCATAAAGTACTCGTTTGCTTCTTTGGTTAAGAGCCAGTTCGACGGATTAGTGATCCACGGCCAAGCGGTAGGCCCACAGCAACTGAAGGCGCTTGCACTGGATGGTGGATTCTCGATCGTGGCCAACATAATGATGTTGCTTGTTATCTGGGCCGTCTGCACTACTCTTGCGTTCTTGAGTTTGTACAGATTGGTGAATAAGAGCAATGGCAAGCAATTCGGTGCACGAAGGGGCCTCAAGAAGGAGTTGCTGAGTGAACCCAGCCCGGAGTTTTGCACCAACAGCCCCGAAAAGCCCGCACAAGCGATTTCTTGGGAGTAATACTGCCTTTGACTTCGACTGCTTTTGTTAACCCGGTGTTTTTAATGTGTTGTGTGGTACAAAGATGACAAGAGTCTCAAGCCTAAATAATAAAGCCATTGCTAATATGTCAAGCTTCTTCCGCTGGATTCAGACTCTCTGTCGAGATCTCGTGCTCAGCCAAGGCAGGATCGGTGGATAGCGGTGTGTATATGTGACTAGGTTGAGTGAGGTAATATAGTGTGGATGACAGGGAAATCAACAGGGCCACCAACACCGACCAAGTAAAGATGCTATGGGTCGCAACCTTGGGGATGGATTTTAGGACCACTTCGCAGATGATTTGAAGAGTGATCGAAGCACCAAAATAGGACGACACAGTGGATGGGTCATCACTTGATTGCCCAATGATCCATATGATGTACATGGTGAGTAGTGAGCTGAAGGCACCTATGCCTCCAAACAAGGCAAGCACATGAACGTTGATTTCTTCTTCCACTGTAAAGTATTTTAGCAACTGAGTTTGGTTGACGAGAACCCATGTTCCAAGTGGTGCTAGTACAGCGAGGCCAAGCACGCCTCTTACGCGTCTTGTGAACCACGTATCCAAAATGAAGCCGAAAGGAAAAAGAACCAGTATGGTTCCCAATGTTCTAAAGAGTAGCAAAAGGCCTGCATACGTAGTCAATTGTGGGCTGTCTAGGCTCTCGCCAAGGAACATCCTTTCACTTGACTTCTGAAGATGCCACAGGAATAGATTTGTCAGAACGAGCAATCCATCTACCGAGAGAAAATCCTTTCCCATCACAAGAAAGCTCTCTTTGAAGGTTCTTTTCACAAAGCTTCTAGGTTTACTTTCGTTCCAGCGTGTAATCCGCTTACTGGGAGAGATTAGTAGACTGCATATGCTGCTTACGCCTAACAGGCCAAGTAGCCTGTAAGTCCAAACAGACACCTTGATGTTTCCTTGGTTGTCGAAAGAATTCTGGAAAAGCCCCCTCAACACCATGCCAACCAATTCGAATGTGTTGGCTACAACGAAGAATAAACCAATTATTTTGCCCAATTGGTCTTGCGTTGGATAGGTGGAAAGAACGGTGCCAACAGTGGTCCAGGCTAATGCGCATCCAAAGGAAAAGCAGAGATATCCTAAGAAAACACACCAACTCTGCCCCCAAAGTGTATAGCTCAGGTGGCTGGCGGAGTAAAGAAGCAAAGAGAAACCAGAGATAATGAGGCTTTTCCGGATATCTAGAACATTGAGTATAATACCACTAAATACTCCACCTATGCCCAGCAGGGTATTCTGCCAGAAGGATTTGTGCAAAACTGTCTCGAAGTATCTTGAAAAAGTGTTGTTGGACGTTTCAATAATCAAAGTTAGTTGAGTGTAGCCTGAAAACAAAAGCGCTGCCAGGAATATTTGAACATATGGACCATGAAGCCAAAATATTGTTGCGATACTGCGAAGAATATTGTAGAGTTTCTCTTTGAGCATTTGTGAAAGGTTGGAGTGCAAGAGTACGAGATGACGACTTTAGCAACCGGGTTGGGTGGCAAGCCTGGACTATTTCTACCATCAGGTTGGCATTGGAAAAATCGCCACCATGAATAGAACAAATCCTTGTACCACCTTGATGATCACAATGGCGCACCCAACTGGGTTGCATGGTGACCGCACAACTATGTGCATTCCTATGCAACCAAATTGCATGGCTCCTGAGAAAATACAAATGCCATGGTCCTTATTGATACAGGAAACGCCGGGATGGCTTACGGACAAGTTGAATGGCGTGTTTTTATTGAGATCCAAAAGTCAAACGAAGACTCGATGGTAACTAGGTCTGAATGCTATAGCGGAAAATATTCAGTTGGGAGATTGGGTTCTATTAAAGCAGCGTTGCCAATGCAAGGATAGAGAGAGCCCCAGCGAAGGCTGTACTGCCTTGCTGCGTGACTGCTGACGACAAGCATGCCGTACACACCGGGCCGTTTGCGGGAATATACATCTTAAAGGATATCTGGGTCATGGCTAGTCTCCCGGCTACCCAGTCGGCCTTTGGGCCACGCTCGTCGAAGAATCTAAAGCTATAGTCAGAACCTTCTACCAACGGTGCATTGGTTTGATTCCATGTAGTGGTGTCCCAAATCCACGAAGTGGTGGTTCCAGTAAGATTCACAGCAATGGGGATTTCAAGGTTAAGGCTCGGCCGGACTACGTTGATATTCAAGGCTTGAGGGGGGATGGTAAGATACTGGTTGAAGGTCCATTTGAGTTGGATTTGGGCGCCAATCTTGAGCATGGGTACATTGGGATAAGTTACGGCTGGCTCAGTCAGTGTTAGGCGACCAGGCTGTCCATCGATGCTGGTGGGAGAGGGACTAGAGCTGCTGCCGGACCCAGTGGCAGAAGCCGAGCCAGTCCCCGAGCTAGAGGCCGGGCTTGGTTCTCTCACCGAGCTGCTGGGATTGCTTGAAAGTGTTGCGCCCCCATTGCTGGAGGAGCTACCTGGTGCAGTTGGTGTGGGAGTCACATTTGAGACACTAGACGCTACGGAAGCAACAAATCGCGTTAACAGTGGGCTAGGAGAATACAGCAAGGAAAGACCTACTGTCTTGGGCCAGAGACGGAGAGAGATATAGAAAGGTGGCCAAAAACGGAAGGAGGAAGTTTCTATGCAACATCATCAGAAGATGTGTCAAGCGAAGTGAGGGTGAGGTGTCCTAAAAATTGGAGGGTGTGGCTGCAAGTTGGGGAATTGCGCAGAGAGGGCCTGGAGACGGAAATCGGCAGTGAGGCGCGAATAATGCAATGAATTGTACAAGTACTGATGGTTTGGCAGCCACTCGCTACGTATATATACTGCCAAGAGCGGAGCCAATTGGCTAATTGCCATTTAAAACAATAATCGCCTCTTATAGATGCGTCCATAATTGATCCTACTCCGCCCCTTTGCAATTGGAGTGTTTTGCACTCCAATGAAATAATTGGCTTTGACTAGGATCCAAATCTATCGGATGGCTGTGGTAGGTGGTCTATAAATACTCTCAATATGAGATGGTGACCCTATGAATGCAGTTGTTTGTGTACCAAACGACGTAAGGTGTCACCAGAGGGCTGGAGAGCAAATACTAGGAAAGCGGATTGAATCCCTCCATCAACAGTCCTGCCTGTGGTCCGCGCACTGCTCTAGAGTACTTCTTGAGCGGGGATGGCTGTTCTCGCGTCCACAATGGAGTCTGGGATAATCGAGCCCCATGGATCCATGCAACGATGGGCGGGTTGGCTCTGCACATTCTTTCAGGGATAATGGATCTAATCTAATGTAAGTGCGGTCACGGGCCCAAATGGAGAATGTACGATTCTTAACAACCTCACGAATAAGCTAGGGAATTAAGCATCCAGCAGCGCCGAAAATCATGAATTGTCCAGTATGGAAACTAGCCAACCTAGCCTCGATGGCAGTCAAGATATGGTGCGATTAAGAGATTTCTATTTCGCTTCGATTGCGTATCCTATTATTCCATAAAGGGGTTAATTATTTACAGGGATTGATTGTGGAGGATAGCGGATACAACAGTTGCTCAGCCCTGACCACATGATTCCAAGTCATTTCGAAATCACTTACGAGTCAGTCTCAACCGGGGCACTCAGCCGATATAAATAGAGTGGTACCCGTCCGAACCAAGCAAGGGAAACATTAATATAATACCTTATGCAGAGCAGACGCATGAGCTGTTGTGACCCGCGGTAATGATTTTCATTTTCCGTGAAACAGAGTGCGAAGCGGATCATTCTCTGATGAAAAGAGTGCCAAGTGGGAGAACGTTCCTCAAATTGATTGTCATGGATTCTGATCAAGCTATCATGAGCCCGTAATGTGGCTGTCTCATATGGAAGCTTCTTGACATCCTAACATGGGTTGGCAGTGCGCTTAGTGCGATATTTGGATAGATCTGGAGAATGAAGCTGTTGTGGAGATGTATCGAAAAACACTACCATGCTTGTTGCCAGAGGACTAAGTTTTCCCCATTTTGCACTGCGCAGTAGAGATCCCTAATGCGATATTAATTTGATTCCTGTTGATTGACCCAGTTCTCCAAATGTAGCGGAATAATGCCAAGTACTTCGAACTTTGCCCTCCAAACCCATTAATGCAGTTGGTACCAGGGCTCTACTCTATTTCAATTTCAAAGAATAGGTGAATTTCCTAAAAAAATAATTCCAAATCCCTAGACACCAACTTCTTAATGATTTAAATGCAATACTAAACATCTGAATGACTAGGATTGTATTGATTTGGGGGCTTGGAAATGACATAGAGCCATCATATGGTGTGTGTAAATCTTGGACTGGTGTATAGATTTGATATAGAATATGCACACTTGATAGCTACTGTTATCACCTTTGGCTCTTGATATTGGGGAGCTCAATAGACTTATTCCATCATTCTTGCCAAGCATAGTGCCACATTTTGTAAGAGTTTTGGAGATATTGGAAGTGTTTGGGAGAACAAGTAGACTATGTGGTTTTCACTTAATGATTTATTCAATGTAAAAGTAGTATTTATACTTTGACATGGTCTTGGCAAAACAAGCACTTGGAATATATTTAAAAAGGCCCCTGGAGCATGTGTGCAAGATGTGGGCTGCTTGGACAAACCATCAAAATTTTATGTCCTGGTGAAAGACATTTGAAGTTAATCCTGACAAGGAAATTGCTGAATATTCTCTAAGACCTCTCAGTGATATTCTTGTTGTAAGAGTCTTTCAGATATTGGAAGTGATTGGGAGAACAAGTAGATTATGTGGTTTTCACTTAATGATTTATTGAATGTAAAAGTAGTACTTATACTTTTACCTGGTCTTGGCATTACAAACACATAGAATAGATTAAGGAAGGTCCCAAGAATATGTGTGCAAAGTTTGGGGCTGCTTGGTCAACATATCTAATTTTCATGTTCTGGGTAAATATTCTAAGTAAATCCCAACAAGGAATTGTTGTCAGTATTCTCTAGGATTTGAAGGTGATGATCCAAGTGACTAAGTTAGGTGAATATTTAGGTGGAAATACAAATTTTTACAACACTCCCACTCAGCTAAATGTTCATACTGACTAGTCCTAATTTTGACCTAAGATATTCAAACTTGTCTCTAGCTAATGGTTTGGTAAATATGTCTGCAATCATTTCATCTGTAGGACAGTAAACTAAGCTAACTAAGTTATTCTCTATAGCTTCATGTATGAAATGATGTCTAATATCTATGTGCTTGGTACTAGCATGAAAAGTTGGATATCTACCTAATTGTATACATCCTTGATTATCTTGAAATAAAGTAATAGGCATTTTTTGACATAGGCCTAAATCTGTAAAAAGTTTTCTTAACCACATTGCTTCTTTTGTAGCTTCACAGGCTGCCATATACTCTGCCTCTGTGGTGGAAAGTGCTATGGTTGGTTGCTTTCTTGAATTCCATGAAGTTGCTCCTTTATAGTAAAGAAAGGTGTATCCTGTGGTGGATCTTCTGTCATCTAAATTTCATCCCCAATCAGCATCAGAGTATCCCACAAGATTCTGTTCTGAATCCTTATAAGTGTATCTTAAGCAGATATCAGCAGTTCCTTTCAGGTATCTAAAAATCTGCTTAACTGCTGCAATATGATCAGATCCATAGTTCTGATTATGTTGGCTGACAACTCCTGCTGAATATAAGATATCTGGACATGTTCCAAGCATGATATACATCAGATTGCCGACCATAGATTGATAAGGAAAGTCAGGGCTTTCAGATGGCACCAAGCTCTCTTGATTTGGTTGGGTTTTGACCAAGTTAAGATTTGTCTCCATTAGGGTAGCTGCCGACTTACAGTCTTCCATTTGGTACTTCTTTAGTATATCTTGAATATACTTGGATTGGCTTAGGGTGATAGTCTGGGTACTTCTGTCTATGGAGAACTTAATCCCTAAGTAGTAATTAAGTTCTCCTAGATTGGACATCTTGAACTCCTTAGATAGGCTGGATTTAGTCTCTTCCAATGTTTCTAGGTTATTGGCGGCTATAATTAGTAAGGGTTAGGGGAGGGAAAGTCACCAAGTTGGTGAAATCTTTATTTGAGTTAAGAACTAATCTAAGTACAAATAAAGAAGCCAATTAAGAGGTGTAGAACCTCTCTAATAAGTAATCTAATTTATGTTTTGTTTCATCTCTAATGTTTGTTTCAATAAAGTGAAGCTCATCAGGGGTAAATATAAATTTCAGGGGTTTTGGGGAAGTACAAATTGTAGATGTTTCTGATCAATATAATCCAAGACTGGAACCCAGCCTGGAATTAGGTGTAGTAGGAAAGGTGTGTGGACTTGTAAGTAGCTCTGCCACATAGATCTTAGATGGTCCTGAGCCAGTAGTCTTGGTTTCTCAGCTTTTTGAAGTTTTGGGTGTACGTGTTATAGTAAGGGCTAGGAAAAGGTTAGAAGAGCAGGGGGTCTGGGGGATGCAGTCCCCTAGAGAATAAAAAAGCAAGGGGCTTGGGGGATGCAATCCCCCATACTGCTCCCATACTCTTTAAATTCCCGTTGGATTACTTTTCTCTCATTCTTGGTTCTAGTCCCTTAGGGTTAGAATTCCTCCTCCTAACCCTTATCACCCTAACCATAAATATTTTTACCCTACAATTGGCACATTGTCTGCTCATATAGTGGGCATGTCTGAGCCAATATTTGTCTCCCTATACTGTCCATATGCTCTGTATAAGTCTTGATGACTATTTAATTAATAAATTGTTACTTTTAATGTATATCTAATAATTAATGGGATTCATCCCAATCTGGCCACAATCCCATATTTTGATAAGCTTTGGGCACCATAAATTGCGCGGCCCTAATATGATAAAAAAATTCATGGCCAATACAAATTTTCTGTAACCCAATTGCTTTTACCAAATATAAAGTGTATCCCAAAGTTCAATATATATTATAGCTATAATAGAAACTCTATTTGACACCATTGCAACTACTACTTATGTTCTATGCGCACATGTATCCTGCGGGAATTGTAAAACTTAGCCACGTGGTACAAAAGTGCTTTTATTTTTCATCATGATTGTTTTACATGAGCTCCTAACGCACTTTGAAAGTACGCAGTAGCCATACCCCAACAGGTTTTAAGGATGTCCACTAGCTACATCTACTTGTGTCTAGCGGGAGCCATCAATCATCAGCCGTGCAATACTGAAATGCTTTTATTTTTCATCATGATAGTTTTACATGAGTCCTTAACGCACTTTCATAGTGCGCGGTAACCATACCCCAACAGGTTTTAAGGATACCCACTTGCTACGTTTACTTGTGTCTAGCGGGAGTTATCAATCATCAGCCGCGCGGTAATAAAGTGCTTTTATTTTTCATCATGATAGTTTTACATGAGTCCCTAACGCACTTTTATAGTGCGCGGTAACCATACCCCAACAGGTTTTAAGGATACCCACTTGCTACGTTTACTTGTGTCTAGCAGGAGTTATCAATCATCAGCCGCGCGGTAATAAAGTGCTTTTATTTTTCATCATGATAGTTTTACATGAGTCCCTAACACACTTTCATAGTGCACGGTAACCATACCCCAACAGGTTTTAAGGATACCCACTTGCTACGTTTACTTGTGTCTAGCGGGAGTTATCAATCATCAGCCGTGCGGTAATAAAGTGCTTTTATTTTTCATCATGATAGTTTTACATGAGTCCCTAACGCACTTTTATAGTGTGTGGTAACCATACCCCCAGAAAGTAGTGTGGATGCTTACTTTAAACGCTCACTTGTGTATTGTACGGACCATCAACAAACAGCCACGTGGGAATGGAACATTATTGAAAAGCATTGCTTTGTTGTTAGCAAGTATTGATGCGCAAATAGTGGTACTATGTGAATTATTGAGTAACTATTTACTCTAGTTGGTTCCAAGATATTCCTAGACAATATGCTCAAAATCAATATTAGCATCAATAGCTTGCACTTTGATCACTAAACCACTGCACCCAATATGCGGTGGCCTTGGTTTTGTCTAGCCGTCAAGGAATGAAATCAGAGTACAGTCACAAGAGAGGTGAAAGTGAAATGTGATGAAGTAAGTGTATATGAAAGTAATATAAATCTACAGGACAGAAGAGAACAACTAGTAGTTAAACAGCACTCACTGACACTCCACTGAGTAGAGCACCAACATGGACAATAAACAAGTCATGAGGGGAAAGCTTAAGGACCGCTACTTGGGGATCAAGACCAAAAGAGGAAGCTGCCTCTACCATAGCAGTCCTTGCGCTCCAAAGGAAGACCAAGAGTCTATTATAGACAAAGATTGCGGCAACAAGAGCAGTACAATTACCAGTTCTGGTAGTGGTACCTTTGGAAGTCCCAAATACCTGGAGAAAACTCGGAAAAAATTGGCAGATGACTCAGTTGTCCTGAGGAGAAAACAAACCAATGCAATTGAGCAGTTCCAAAACAAACTTCAGCTTAGTTCTTCTTTGCCTCACTATAAAGTACACCAAGTGGCTTATTTGGATTATAAGCGTATGAAGGAGAATCAGGCAGAGACTGATAAATTTAGTGATAGTCAATTGCATCACTTCTTAGATCAGGTAGAGAAACAGTTGCACAGCCAAGAGACGGAACAAGAATTGACAATTACAGAAACCAAATAATTTTGCCAATGTAGTTTTGCATTTTAATAAAATAAAAGGGTGTTAATAAGAACAGAATAAAGTTAACTTATGTGTACATCAAATGATTCAAATACTGGCTAGATGGATGTTACGTAGGAGCAAGCAGCTCAGTAACCTCAAAGGAAAGATATGATGAATGGGCCACCAACATCATCCAAATGAGTATAAAAGTGGAGAAAGTAGACATAATCCTTCATAAAAAACAAGAAGCATGGAAGCAGGCAGTAGGCGGGTAGATGCCAGGAGTGAAGGTAGAGTACAAAGAGAGCAAGGAAGGGGACAAGGACGCGGAAGAGGACGCGGAACCGGGCGCGGAGGAGGAAGAGGGCAAGGAAGTGGCCAAATCCAAGAGGAGCGTGAAGGAGGTGTTGCAGCAAACGTGGATGATGCTGAGCAAGTTGCTGTAGTCATTACCAGGTGGCCGGTCAACCAAGTTTCCCAAGCATTGTCAGAGGTTTGACAAGAGCTTCTGGAATATAGGACAACATCGCACCATGAGATATTGCGACATATGTGCCAGGAGATTAAACAGAGGAGGGGTGATATTGTAAAGCTAAATCGGGATATTGCTGGACTTCAAGCCCAGATTGATTTCAGTTTCCACCATTCTACTGAGGCATTAGTAGCACAAATGGTGGAAAAGTTTGCCCGCATCAGGGCAGGCAATGAGCAGGGTACATCTTCCGACCCAGGTGTACCTGCAAGCAACAGTATTGGAGGGTATACTACTTCCTCCCTTGAACCTACCACAAGCCAAGAGACAAGAGCAGAATCCTCCACAACAATGAGAATGGCCCCCATGCAGGTTGATATGGAAGTGTGCAAAGAAGACGTGGAGAAGCAGAGTGGGGATACTATAGGCCAACCAGAAACTGTAATGGAGGCGGAGAGACCAAGTCATATTGTCATCTTAAAAATACCACAGGTTGATTCATCGCTATCACTTCCCCCATCATCACTATCTGTGCCCCCATCACCACCGCCATCCTCTGGCTAACTTGAGTAAATAAAGAATTTCCACCATCCCAAATCAATGAATTGACAAGTAATAAGTTGAACTGATAAGATTGACAATTTACAGACTAATATATGTAAAGTATGTAGTACTTAAGAGCTTTCAAGTTGTGGTGTATTATCAAGTATTCACCGTCACATAAATCACGCAGCAGTTGTTGTATCCCTATCCCAATGGCATTAGAAGCCAGCAGTTACAAGGAGCATCGGAAAAATTTTGGCGTTTACCTGGTGACGGTGGCAGGCGTAACAAAACACAGCTATTGCTCAATGACAATTACCCCGTCTATGAGATACTTGCTATTATATGGAGGGTATTCTGTTGAGCACTTTCAAGACAGCAAAATATCCCCGCCTTATGATGAGCGTATAGCTGAAGAAACATCCGGCCGTGGAGTACTCTATGAGCCCAGCTCAAAGGTTCAAATGATTCACCTTGCAGATCTACACGGTGATGAAGACATCACAGTGACAGTTCTCCCAACTCCAGACAACATATCAACTACAGAGGCAGCCAAAGGGGTGATTTTAATTGGCAACAGCTGTGCTAGTGACCACAAGAATCTCTACATATATGGTGGTTTTGAGCTGAGCTGTAGAGAATACTCAGGGCAACATGAAAGTGCCAAAAACAGGGAAAAAAGCAATATGAAGGCAAGAGTAGGGAGAC